>BMAC01000548.1:588062-628645 GCA_014905375.1 Phtheirospermum japonicum
TAGGTCAGGGGAAGTGTTTTTCGCTGCCATCAGAAGCTGAGAACTTGCATACTTGACTTGGGAAGTCAATGGGAAGGCTTATTGCCCACTAGTGGAACTTGCTTACAACAACAGTTACCAATCCACCATTGGTATGGCTCCATACGAGGCTTTGTACGGGAGGAAGTGTAGATCTCCTTTGTACTGGGACGAAGTAGGGGAGAGAAAGATTTTGGGCCCCGAACTAGTCCAAGAGACAGTTAAACACATCGCCACAATCCGAGATCGAATTAGGACTGCGCAGGATCGACAAAAATCTTATGCGGACCGTCGAAGAAAAGATTTGCATTTTGAAGTAGGCGATAAGGTGTTTTTGAAAGTAGCGCCGGTCCGAGGTGTAGTGAGATTTGGTCAAAGGGGGAAGTTGAAACCAAGGTACATAGGGCCATTTGATATTCTCAGGAGAATAGGAGAATTGGCTTACGAGCTTGCGCTACCACCCAGTTTATCGGGCATTCACAACGTCTTCCATGTGTCGATGCTAAGAAAGTATGTCTACGATCCACACCACATCGTAATTTACGAAGAGCTGGAGGTTAATAAGGATTTAACTTATGAGGAAACACCGGAAGCGATTTTGGATCGTAAGATACACCAACTAAGAAATAAGGAAGTAGCATTGATTAAGGTGCAATGGAAACGTCATGGGATGAACGAGGCCACTTGGGAACAGGAGGAAGAATTCAAAGCGAAGTATCCAAATTTTGGCTTTTCCGGTAAGTGCGGAATTTTGAGGACAAAATTTTTCCAAGGGGGGTAGGTTGTAACATCCATACATCCAATGCATATTTATTTAAGATGACAGAGAGAGTGGGATCACACAGTAATATAATTGATGGGCATAACGTATTCATTTCATTTCTTAGTTATAAGAAAAACTAAAAGAAAACATAGTAGCCTCATAAAAATAATGTAATCTTGATCTTACATAATCCGAGTCCCAAATGCTTTTTGCTGGATCTTTTAAAGACATTTTAACGATTGTTTTTTCTTATCCAAGTATTTCTATTATTTTAACCCAAAACAACACAACTAAAATACTCATTCTTATATTTTATCTCAAACTAAATGGTTATATGATTATTTTAATATAATTATTACAACCCCTCTTCTAAAATTTATTACAACCCCTCTTCTAAAATTATCTATTAAAATATTTAACACATTAAATTTCCTACAATGTTAATATAACAAACTTACATAATATACATAGTTTGGTTATATGATTATTTTAATCTAATTATTACAACTCATCTTCAAAAATTTTCTATTTAAATATTTAACACATTAAATTCCGTACAATTTTAATATAACAAATTTACATTATATACCTTTAACAAATTTACATTATATACCTTTTATGCATTAAAAATATAATTCTAGTCCCAAGCACGTCGCCATAATACGACTTCCTATTTTAATTTTAAATAATCTAAGAATTCTATTTAAACGAATTTATAGTTCGATTCCAAATAAAATTATATTATCAATTTCTAAGAAATTATTATAATTATTTAGTAATTTAATTAATTATTTAAATTACTATTGAGTCGTCTATGAAATAATTTRGAWTTCTAAAATTATTATAATTTATTTATATTATAGTTATTTTAATAATTTAAAATACTAATGGATCGTTCACGGAATTATTCGATTTAAAACTTAAGTCGTTTAGTGGATRGTTTTCTCTTCGAACTTTAAAAACGAGCCCAATCGAAGCCCAATTGCTAGCCTAGCCCACCAAGACCCTACCCTAACCTTCCTAAATTAAACCCATCTTTGGTTTATAAGCAAAGTCTTATTCTTTTCTCATCAGCCGTTCCTAATTATTCAGCCCTTCAACTTTCAATTACAGATTACAGCCGCAAGAGGTAAATCCCCCTTTTGTTATTCTATTTATTTTTCTGGCTCTTCTTCACTTTCTGCTTACGGCCGCAAGCATCAGGTAAACACACCGTTTCTGTTATTTTTTTTTCTTTACTTGAACACAACCGAAATCAAAGTTTTCGGCAGCCATCYTAATCGAATCGGCTGCCGATTTCCAATCACCACGGCCAATCCTAACCCGACACCAGCCAAGACACCAATCGTCGCCAACCATCCCGGCCACAAATCCCAAACCATCACCCCTACCAACATCACAGAAAACTACAGCCGCAGCCCGATCAAAACCCGTACACCAACTCGCCCGAACAACCTCGACAACAACCCGAACACAACCCAACAAACCCCTACGGTAAACCGTTTCCGGCAGCCCACAGCGACCCGAAACCCACAGACCCAACCAGTCGCCTGCCCTCGCCGAGTCGCCACCCAACCACCAATCTGACAACCACCGTCTGAATCGCCACCCGCGGCCAACAATCTCCACACCACCAACGCCTTCGTAGCCGAACCACGGCCCGACTCAAACCATCGAGGAGCCTCATGAGGACCCAGCCGAACCGCAGCCCAATTTCCAGCCACCTGCCGACAAACCACCACACCCACCATAAACTCACCGCCGATCCAGCCCCACGCCCCATCGCCGCCCTCGCCGTCGCCAACAATCGCCGCCCAACCACAGCGCCCCTCCATTGCCAAACCATCAACCCCATCACCCCCAACCACTATTTCCAGCAGCCCGTCGCCAATTGACGTCCACCGCCGTGCGCCGTTGCCGTTTGCCGAGACGCCGCCATGGTGGAGCCGAAGGGGAGCCTACGCTGGCCGATTTCTGAAAAATTGGGAAGGAGTTTCACCGACGGGACCCACGCTTCCGTCTCCGATTGCCGACTGCTGCCGCCGATGGTCGAGAGAGGGGGCGCAACACCGGCCGTTTTCGGTTTTTGGGAGAAAGAAAGAAATGAAAATGGGCAGACGGGCTTTGACGGGAGAGGAAAATTAGGGCTGAAATCCCCTTTTGTTCCAACAACTTTTTCCAATTTTGCAGATTGACCCCCAGCTTCCTAACCCTTTTCAATTGAAACCCCAGATTTCCAATAACCCCTATCCAGCCCCAAAACATGTTTTAAAACTGCACTCCAGTTTATTACTATTATATTATTATTATTAACATTATTATTGTTATTATTATTATTTATTATTATTATTATTAATACTATTATTATTATTATTAATATTATTATTATTATCATTAATATTACTATTATTATTGTTATAAAATTTTAAAGATGAAAATACTAATTATATATATATTTTCTAATTGATTAGGTGACGAGCATTAAGGGGACTTAGGATTCAACTACGTGCATGCCACTCGATTTTCCACGACATTTTACGAGGTAGGGACCACTGACCTATTTTACGCTAAACTTTGCTTCTAAATATTGTGCAATGTGTATCATGTAATCTAGAGTACGACTTAATTCAAAATTCGAATTTTATAGCCAAGGGTCTTTCCCAATGTGCTATCCACGAATTAAAACCGGTAACCATAAAAGTTGTTATCGCGTTTTAGCTGCAGTCAAAGTATTTTCTAAAACTAATCATGAATTAGAACCGGTGGCCGTACGAGTTGTCATCGCGTTTCTAGCTGCGTAGTCAAAGTCGACGTACTTCTAAAACTATGAATTAGAACCGGTAACTTGTTATCGCGTTTCTAGCTGCAGTCAAGGTAATTTCTAAAACCAATCATGAATTAGAACCGGTGGCCGTAGAAGTTGTCATCGCGTTTCTAGCTGCGCAGTCAAAGTCGACGTTCTTCTAAAACCATGAATTAGAACCGGTAGCCGTACAAGTTGTTATCGCGTTTCTAGCTGCAGTTAATGTCTATGTATTTCCAACATGCTATTCTATGAATTATATGGTTCAATGTGCTATTTTTGAGTTCTATGATTTAGTTGAAATATGTCAGTGTAACTATTGAGTACGTTGAGCTCATCCCAAATCAACGACGTATTTTTCAGGTACAAATGAAGATATCGAATGAAAGGGAAACGAGGAGGGGAATGAAAACTGTTGATGTTGGATTTACGTTTTAATCTTGTTTTACGTTTTATCCACTGTTGAAAACTTGGTTATTTACATTATGATTATTTCCGCTGCGAATTTCTTGAACGTTTTGAAATATGTGAATCTTTTATGTTAAAATCGTAAAAATTAGACATTTATTGTGACGCCAAGATTTCTATATTTAATTATTTTAAAAATATAAATCATTTTTAAACTAAAGTGAAATCGGGGCGTTACACACGCCTACCTTTGGCCCAGTGCCCAGCCCAAGGCCACGCCCAGCCTGCCGGCCACCTGCGCCCAGCAGCGCCCCAGGCTCGGCCATGGCCGAGCTACCTCGATCCATGGGTCGAGCTAAATCGAGCCAAAAGGTGTCAAAAGGCTAGCCAAGTGTCTAGGAAGGTCAACACGGGTCAATTTTGGTCAAACCCGGGAATTTCAAGCTTTTTTTTATCTAATTTGGCCCATTTAAACCCAATTAAACCTATTATAAATAGAACCTCACTCTCATTTTGTAAAAAAAAAAAAAAAACACCTCCTCCCAAACCAAGCTTGGGTTTGGGATATTTTTCTCTCTAGATTTAATTTTCAAGCTTTTCCTTGGGTTTGTAAGCTCAAGAAGAATTCAAGTACTCCCTTGAATTTTTAACTTTGCTTTGTAATTTCACTCAAGCTTTGGAATTCTCTTTTTAATTCAAGTAGGCTTCCTTTCATTTTCATGCTTGTTCTTCAATTTCATGCTTGTTCTTCATGTTATGCTTTTTATCTTAGCACCTTGATTTCTTGCTTGATCTTGTGAATCATCAATGGGATCTAGATGAGCGACACATCTAGGTCATAGATCGAGTACTTGATCGTTTTTATTTCAAGATTTTCATATGCTTTATTTTGATTTTTATTTTCATGCTTTGTTTCATGCTTAAATCCTAGATCTACTCTTTGTAAAGCTTCAAACTTTGACGTCAATTTCCATTGCTCTTTCCATTCGTGCTTTTAATTTTTGCTTATTTGCATTATTTAAGATTTTATGCATAGTTGTACCTTGTGCTTGCATGCTTGTACTTGGTGAAACATTGCATTTTCTTGCTTATTTTCATTATTGCTTTGCATTTACATATTGAGGCATCTGACCCACTTGCTATTTCAATTTCTAGGATAGTTTAGATAGGTTAATTGCTTTATTTACATTTTCCTTTTATTTCTTCAAGCTTAAACACATTGAATTCTTCAATCGAATCGAACTCCGAAAATACCAAGCCAAGGACCAGTGTATATATTTCAACACCACGAAAACTCTTCTAACAAAATGGCGCTGTTGCGACTCGGCTTGGTCAAGGCTTTCGATTTGATTGTTGTTTCTTTATGTCTTTAGCTTTCTTTGTTATTTTACCTTTTTCATTAAGTATGATAGGTACTCATAACTATGGAGGGTACATTCCCAACATGGGAGGGCATGGTACAAACCATGTTGGGAATGGAATGTATGATGGTTATGGCAACGTGGGAAGGCATGGTGCAAACCACGTTGCCAATGGTGGATTCGGCTATGGGCAACCCAACATGGGAGGGCATGGTGGAAACCATGTTGGGCATAATGGCTCTTCGTGTACGAATGGTCCGTATGGAGGATATGATGCTCCGAATCACTTCCCGAATATGCATAATCCGACATCCGGGCCATATGGTGGTTATATTGCACCTAATCAATGCCCAAACATGTATAATGAAGGCTTTAGTCCGAATGAGTACGTTGGTGGTCGTCAATATCCAATTCCCACCCCATATGGCGGTAATGGCATTCCCGAGCATTGTTCAAACATGCATAATGATAGCTTTGGGAATCCCGGCCAGTATGGAGGTCCTCCTACTTTGAATCTCAATTTTGGGATGCGCATAACCCTATCCGCTAAAGATCACAAAGCTTATGAGTTGTTTGGCAGTTCGAGATCCATTGTTGCAAGTGGCCGTCCCATCCGCACTATGGGGGATGTTAACAAACCTTTTGTGGGGTGTGCATGGTGTGGAACGTGTGATCATACTACCGAATCTTGCCATTTAACTTCCTCGTTCAATATGCCGTTGCCTCATTAGGAGGATATGTATGGAGGCCATGGATATCCAGTGGGACCCGATTGTGCTCCACCATCGTTTGCTCCGCCGCCGACTCCTAATCCTCTTTTTACTCCTCATGAGGGCCCGTTTCATCCGACTACCCCGATGATTGCTCCTACTCCATCCCCCAATCCGGATCTCTTGTTCATTATGAAAAAATTCTCAAGTCCGTCCTTGATAAGAGGGGGATGGTTGATAATACGGTCATCTCGCCGCCGGAAGAGGAAGTGCTCTCAATTCCGAGTGTTCTTACTCCTCTTGATTCCACATCCGTGGACCTCACTTTGCTCTCTCTTTCAAAAAGTTCTATTATCGATCGGATATATATGGACATGATCGAAAATATGGTCGAGCGAGTTTATATGGAGGAAAAGACCAATGAGGAGGTGGTTGGCTCAAACATCAATATTGAGGGATGTTATGAAGATGAGCCCCTTGTTCTACCTGATGAGTCCGTTGTGCCTCTATGTGCTCCTGGGTTGTGTGGAGATGATTCTCGATGTGTCGTTGAAGGCAACGACGATTTTTTAGAGGGGGTGGGGGTTATTTATAGTACGATTGAGAATATTGACGATCATCTTGAGGAGGAAGAGGAGAGCAAGTCGATTATCATCCTTACAAATTCGCATCGAGAGGAAAAGGAGGAGAGGACGGTTAAAGGGTTTGACGTTCTTAAGAGTGCAATTGGGTGGAGACCCGGAGTGGTTGAGGGAGTAAGCCCTTTGAATTCGAGTTTTGATGAAATGGTGAGAGCCGGGACTTGGATATTGTTGTGGGATAGCTTAATGCTCGTACTCGTCGACAGCGAGTGGGTGAATCCCATTGACTTGGTGCCAAAGACTAGTGGCATGTTCGTTCTTGAGGATGAAGAAGAAGAGTCGATGGCCATGAGGGCTGCAACGGGTTGGAAGTTGTTGATCGATTTTAAGAAGTTGAAAGCGGCAACCGAGAGAGATCATTTCCCTCCCCCATTTATCGATCAACGGTTGGAAGGTTTAGCCGGCCATTACCCCTTTTTCTTTTTGGATGAGTCATTGGGGCAATTCAAAACAACCATTCCACCCGAAGACCTAGACGAGACAAGCTTTAATTGCCCATTTGGAACCTTTTCTTTTTGGCGGATCTTATTTGAGCTATGCAATGCGCCAAGGAAGTTCCAAAGAGTGGATCCTCCCAACAAGGAGGAGATTGTTTTGGTGGACCCTCCCGTTATCTTCCCACCTTGACCAAAAAAGGAGTTCATTGAGCTAGTGACGTAAAACAAGCGCTACTTGGGAGGCAACCCAAGTTTTCCTCGTTTATTTCTTTTATTTTCTTTCTTCCTTTCTTCTTAAAATGAAAATCAAAATATATTTGAAAAATTGAAAAACAAAAAAAAATATTTTCGAGTTGTCTTTTAGTCCTTTTTAGTTCTTAGTTTCGTCTTGTCTTGGTTTATGTACATATTTTCTTATGTTTTTGATTATGTTTGGTTTCCTTTTATAGGTTTTTGTTTTCCGACTTCAACCTTGGGTGATTTGATAAGAGGTAGCGTTCATAAAGCCGGAAGATACTAGCCATGCTTGATTTTCGCTTTGATTACTTGATTCTTAGGTGGACCGCACCGAGCTCGACTTAAACTCGCTTGGTTAAGGAAGTTTCTATTCACCCTCCTTTTACTTGATTTTCATTAAAATGCAATGAGGGCATTGCATGGTTTAAGTGTGGGGTGGGTAGGTGGTTAGGGTCCGGGTGTCACAAAGCATGATTTGTCTTTCTTAAATCGAGCCTTGGCGAAGTGACGCATTCTTGGCGAAGTGACGCTTACTATTTGTGCTTTTATATGGCTGAGTCAATTTTTCTGTCTTTTGTGTGCCTATTACATGTTTAAGCAATCTCCACATGCTTGGAAGTTTGAATAGTTTTACTTGGTCGGTTTTTACATGTTTATGGCCTCTGTGGTAAGGAGTTGAATTTTTGTGCTTCGTCCAAAACCCGCCTATATATATATATATATATATATATATATATATATATATATATATATATAATATAATCGACATTTTACTCGTGAAAAGATTTCAAAGATCTAAAATCTCTTTGGATTTTGCTCCCAAATTCGGCGCAAACTAGTGAGTAGCCTTATGTGATTTATCGGCTTGCTTGCATTTTTATGGAAATTGCAGTGAGGAGGTTTGATTTTGCTCGTACATGATTGAATTTGAAAATGACCTCGAGGCACATACATTACCCTTGTTCAGGCCATATCCATATATTTAAGCTACTTTAAAAGTCCCAGACGAGCCCCCTTGAGCCTATGCCCCGTTTCTTGTTAGCCGAGCTCGATTTTAGCTCTTATATCTTCATAAATTGTGAGGTAAGAGTGTATGATTAGTTGACAAGAAATGTGAGGAAAATCGATTGTGGGTTTTGAGTTTTGAGTTTCTTATAAAAAAAAAAAGAAAAAAAAGGGAAGAAGAATACCCCAACACAAATCACGAAAAGTGATAAAGCGTGCGTTCATGTGTAAAGCCTAATTTAAAGGCAAAGTTTAGTGAAAAGAAGAAAATTCAAAAAGCTTCTAAGTGTTGTGAAATAAAAGTCGGAAAAGTGTGTGAGTGTACGAAGGGTTTCGAATGAAAATTTTGGTAAATTGGGAAGGGCGAAGCAATCACAAGCTTCGGGTTCTAAAAGTTAGGATTTTGTGCGTTATTGATCATGTTTGATCGTGTGTTAGCCACTATATCCATATATTACCATACCTTACCAAAGAGCCAACATTACAACCCAAAATAAAGATCTCTTTCGATCCTTGCTTGGTCATGTACAATGAGCATTTTAAGTTTCCAATTTGTGAAATCTTGACAAGGTGCATGCTTTGTCCGATTCAAGCGTATACATGTCCCTTAACAAACACTTGAGTGAATTGAGCGAACACCCTCCAAAAATACCATTTGTGAGGAAGTCATCGATTTGGCTTTCAATTGAGAAAGGGTAATATGAGCAATGCTTGACGATAACGAGTTTATGTTGTTACTTTCATCATATTAAATAGGATAATCACAAGGATTGTTCTTTTTACATAATGCTCATTGCATGTACATTCTCGATTCTCTTCGTTGTTCGAGGACGAACAAACCGATAAGTGTGGGGTGGTTGTTTTACATGTAATTGTGGTGTTTTTATCGCGTTTTAAATAGGGTTTTATGTTGATTTTAGTAGTTTTGAGTCATGTTTTATTAAGTTATTAGGTTATTTTTCTTGTTTTGTTATTTTTCATGTTCCTTGTTGATTTTTTATTTAATTGGGTTAAATGGCTTGAATTAATTAGAGGTTTGGTGTAATTCTTGGTTTTTGATATTTAAAATTCTCATTTAATAGGTGGCTTAAGGCTTTGAAATCAAGCTAAGGCATGGAGATAAAAAATTCAACCCTAGACTTACCTATTTGCATGCCTAAATAGGTGCCAAGATGTTCCAAAATGGGCAAACTTTCTGGAATGGTGGCCTAGCCTTGCCTAGCCTCGCCCATTCCCACGCCTAGCAACGCCTAGCATTGCCAAAATCCGCGCCAGAACTGCGACACTGGGTATCGCTGCTGACGCTGGGTTACCCAGTATCCGAGCAGCGCTTGCCAACCAGTGCCCGCGCGCACAGCGCCAATACTCTCGCAACGCTGGGCGGCCAACCTGCTCGCCAGCACTCGCCCTGCTTCGCCTGCCCTCGCCTAGATCAACGCCCAAAGTCATGCCTACCTTTGCCTAGCGGCCCAGCCCAGCCTGCCGGCCACTTGCGCCTAGTAGCACCCAAGCTCAGCCATGGACGAGCCACCTCGAGCCATGGTCGAGCCAAAAGGTGTCAAAAGGATAGCCAAGTGGCTAGAAAGGTCAACATGGGTCAAAGTTGGTCCAACCCTGGAATTTCAAGCCTTTTTAGCTAATTTGGCCCATTTAAAACCCAACTAAACCTATTATAAATAGAACCTCACTCTCATTTTGTAAAAAAAAAAAAAAACCTCCTCCCAAACCAAGCTTGGTTTTGGGATAATTTTCTCTCTAGATTTGATTTTCAAGCTTTTCCTTGGGTTTGTAAGCTCAAGAAGAATTCAAGTACTCCCTTGAATTTTTAATTTTGCTTTGTGATTTCATTCAAGCTTTGGAATTCTCCTTTTAATTCAAGTAAGTTTCCTTTCATTTTCATGCTTGTTCTTCATGTTATGCTTTTTGCCTTAGCACCTTGATTTCTTGCTTGATCTTGTGAATCGTCCATGGAATCAAGATGAGCGACACATCTAGGTCATAGATCGAGTCCTCGATCATTTTTATTTCAAGTATTTCATATGTTTTATTTTGATTTTTATTTTCATGCTTTGTTTCATGCTTAAATCCTAGATGTTCTCTTTGTTGCTTGTTATTTTTCATAAAGTTTCAAACTTTGAAGTCAATTTCCATTACTCTTTCCATTCATGCTTTCAATTTTTGCTTATTTGCATTATTTAAGATTTTATGCATAGTTTTACCTTGTGCTTGCATGCTTGTATTTGGTGAATTATTGCATTGTCTTGCTTATTTTCATTATTGCTTTGAATTTACATATTGAGGCATACGACGAGGCATCCGAACCACTTGCTATTTCAATTTATAGGATAGTTTAGATAGGTTAATTGCTTTATTTGCACTCTCCTTTTATTTCTTCAAGCTACAAACACATTGAATTCTTCAATCGAATTGAACTCCGATAATACCAAGCCAAGAACCCGTTGATATATTTCAACACCAGGAGAACTCTTCTAACAAACACATGCTCCTTTCCTGAGAATATCTTGACTACTTCAACAAAGACACGTTAGAAAGGACCATCGGGGGTTTTCCCGTTGAAACCTCTCCGATGCTTAAGTCAGTTAAGAGTTTTAGATCGGAATAAGCAAAATCAGGAGAAGAATGCTTAGAATGTCATACCTCTCTCAGCCTTGGGGTTGAGATATATATAATTTTCGCCAAGTGGGGTCTTTCAAGAATCTCGGAAACAGAAAACCCCCGAATCTCGGGCCGTTCCTCAAGATGACCTAACCTGGAAGCTTCCTTCCATAAAACAGATAAGCTCTGTCGCCAAGTTCTCCCAATCCCTGACCTGGCCTCTCAAAACCTTGTCCAAGGCTCCGAATGAGGTCAGGACAGTCCTTGTGAGGCTATAGGCTCGTCAACTTTCCTCTTTCTAAGGTCACCAATTCAGCTCGTCCCAACCAAGACTGTGCCAGCTTGTCCAAGCTGTTTAGTCAATCTATCATCAGATCAGGTCGCATCAATCAATCCCCCCCCCTGAATGGTTGGGTATGAGCTGAGCTACTTTCGTATCCTAATTACGGCAGTCAAGATTTCATGCGTCTTTTCAGATATTCCGCTCTGACATGCATTAATTGCACAGATCCCGAAAAATCCCTTTCCCGTATATGTTACACCTTTTAGGTAAGGGCTACGACGCCTCACATTCCACCTTAGCAATAACAACCCCCGACGTGTCCTTTCGAGTACCGTGCCTTGACACGTCTTAAATGAACAAATCCCGCCGAATCTCCTCTTTTTCCTAAAGATTGGTTTTCAAAGTATATCACTTTCCCTCTTTTTGCCATTTACTCAAATCCATCCTTCTGCACCTCCATAGTTTCTCCAAAACACTTCGCTCCATTCCTTTTCCGATCAAGGCTTTCTTTCCCCTAAAACCACGTACTTTCTCACCTTCCTGTAGATTTCAATTATGTCGGCTTCCATCTCTTTTTCTCTCTCATCTTCTAAGAATTCGTCGTCTTCCATTAATCTATCTTCCTTGGCGACACCTCCGGCTTCTGATCAGGGTGAGCGGCATCAGATTCTCCCCGGCCATGACCAGGATAATATAGTTTCTATCGTTAGCAATCAAACCCTCCATGATATACGCTCCAAATTTCCCATCTCTGACGATTTCTCTTTCACCAACCCAGCTTCCGGTGAGAAAGCGTCTCGACCTTTTTCTAATCATCTAACCCTCTTCTTTGACCAATTTCAGGCGGGGCTAAGTTTTCCAGCTGACTCAAACTTTTGTGCACCCCGTTTTAATAAATTAATTTAAAAGCACGTTAGTTTGCTTGCAAGTGTACGAGGTAACTATAGGGTGATGAGTTTGACTCGAGTCGTATCTCTCGAGGAAGCAGCTATTCGGTCTTTCGGATGTTTTTCTCAATTTACGAATTAAAGTAAAATACATGTACAATTGGGGTTTTGAAAGAGATTGAATTGATCATTATGAACTAAAGTAATAATTAAACTAAAACTAATTAAACTAATTACTTTAAACTAGATTATCAACTACGAACAATAATTTAAACTATCAATAATACGCAACCATAAATTAAACCTAATTAACGAACCTAAGAGCATGAGCTTAAGAAATTACCACTAAGCAACGAATTATAATAATCTAAGATTAACGAATAACTAAGCATAAATCAACTCGCATAAATAAACTAAATTAACTAATATCTAATATCCAAGCATAAAACGATTAAGCTAATTAAACTAGAATTAACTAAGAGATTAACTAAGAATTAAACTAACAATTAAACTAGAAATTAACTACTAAATTAACTAAGAGTTTAGAAAACTTATTGGAACTACTAAAAGCAATGAGAAGCTCCAGCTATTCCGGAGTTGCACGTCGATCTTGGGCGAAGATTGAATCCCGAACACGAATTCGATGTTTTGGACGCGTTGCTCTTCGATCCTTGATCTCCATCTTCAAATCTCGTTATGAGATGTGGAATTATGTTTATTATCAGCTAAGATACCCTAGGGGGTCGTGTGTTCTTTTAAAAATCCGAAATATAGAGGGTTTATATAGATATTGCAAGTCTTGGCGCACAAGAAACCCTAAAATCCGAATTCTGGGCCGTCGCGTCGATGGTGCGTCGATGTAGCGTCGACTGACACGTGCTGGTGCTCGGTGTTGGTGCTGCCTGGGCGTGCGCGTCGGCTGGGCGGGTGCGTCGAATGGGTGCATCGACATCGACGCTTCAGCAAGTTGCGTCGACGTTGCGTCGACATCGGTGTGTCGACATCGACGCTTCAGCAAGTTGCGTCGACAGTGCGTCGACGCTGCATAGACTGACGCGGATCATGGCTCGAGTCGATGTAGCGTTGACGGTCGCATCATTCGACACGACTACGCGTCTGCCCCCGTCTCTCTCTATCTTTTGCTACTCATTTTGCCAGAAAGCTCGTTCTCCTATTATTGAACATCAAACTTCGTCTATTACGCGCTGAACTCTTCCGGTTACTTAGCTGTAAGGTGAAAACAACGAAATATCTTCTATTTGCATCAATTACGAATAAAATAGGGTAAAATAAGTCAGAACTATAAAAAAATACGGAATTATTCTTAAATCGTCCAACTTATACCAAAAACAAATAGAAAAATGTACTAAAATACTAATAAAAATAAGGACAAATCTACTCTAATCAACTACCCCACGCTTTATTGGTTTGTTCGTCCTCGAACAAACGATGATTTTAAAGTATAACTAGAATGAAAATCAGTTCAAGCAAAGAGTCGTGCTATGCTACATACGTAATTTTGAAAATATAGGTACAAGTCACGCAACGTCAAACACTTGACCATTATTACATTGTCGCTTCAAAATAAAAACATGCTTCCTCACGAAGGATAATATATATAAGTACGCTAAAAAGCACTCAAGTATTTTTTTTTCATGGGACGTGTATACACTCAAATTATACAATTACATGCACAATAAATAAGCACCGAAAATCAATCTCTTCTCAATCGCAAATTAAGTGTGCTGTCAAAACTAAGAATCAGAAAAGGTCTTTACGGGTTGTAGTGTAAGGCTCTTTGGACGGGTGTGGAATATATAAGTCGTGTGGCTAATCGCTCACTCAACCTAATATAATCGAGAAGCAAATTGCTTCACCTCGCTCAAAAATAAAAACCTCACTTAACAATCATAACGTAGCCTTTCAAACACAGGCTATTCCTCAACTCAAAACTCGTAAATCGACTGAACGCTCAAACCACTTAAGTACAATTGAAGCTTAAATGTGCTTCTTATTCAACACAACTATTTTACCTCTTAAACATTAGGCTTCACGCGAAAATAAACAATAAACTCAAGCCTTAAATTAAGCGCGTAGGCAATTAATCAACACTATCCACCATCCTATTATTATTTTTTTATTTCCCCTTTTATTATTTATTTATTTTTTAATTTTTATGGGGTATTATTCTTTTTTATTTTTTTTTCTTTTTGGATGGTGGTCCTAGATTACAAAAATTCATAAGATCATAAATTCCTAATAAAAATTCCCAAGACTTAAATAACCAATAAAAATACGAACTCCTACCCCACGCTTTTAATGGGTTGTAGGGGTCATCTCAACAACACTCATGGCTATAGGCATGGATTATTTGGCTATGATTGGCTCATTCGGAATCTATAGTGGCTAAAAATATATGGATATGGCCGGAATAGGATTTTATATGTGCCTTAACTTCATGTTGAAAGTCGACTACACACAGCGGTTTCAAAGAGATATCAAGATTGAAACTTATTCATGTACATGCAATGATGATAAACACTCAGGCTACTCGCTGGCTTTTTGCATGAAATTTTTTGAATTGACACTGCTTTTAAGGTTTTGCAAAATCGATTGCGTCCAAGTACCATTTTACCATATATAATAATAAATTTTTAAAAATTATGCACTTATGCACGCTCAAAGACGAAAACAAATAATCATACATAGTCAACTTGACAGGCATGCCATACAAACACAAATAAGCATAGAAATAGCGATCAATGACATCAAAAATATGCATTTCAAAACAAAATACATCAAATTGCACTAGCCATACTCAACCACCCCCCTCCCTAAAAACTTGGCAATCTCCTGATTGTCATAAATATTAAAGAAAATAAGAGTATGGGAGATAAGAAAACATCCCTGAAAATTCGATGGCAGAGTCTCTCTAAAAACGCATGTGCAATTATCCTTCGTCTTAGATCGCGTGACTAGATTGTCCCGAACAAACCTATAAAAATAAACAAAATAAACAAACAAAACATGATTGCGATCAATTGCTACGCACAAGTGCCCGGTGGCACGTCTTTTGGATTTGAAATGGCCGGATTGCGGCCAACGTCATAAATGGCTGGGTTGCATCTCATCCAAAGGTGGCCGGGCTACGGCTAACTTGGGTCAGATTGCGACCTCGATCGACGAAATCATCGTAATCCATGATTGCTGTGGTAAGCGGTAGGTTCAGTAGTTGATCGTCATCGTTAACGCCTCGAGTGGAACTATTGGTAAGGCCTTGCGGTAGCGAGCTTCCGCTATATAACCGTTGTCCAGAATAGGCGATTTATTGTATTTTCTGCACATCAACACACACATAAACGTACCACGGCAATTGACACAATATAAAAAGACAGAAATAAAATAAAAGAAAAACAAAGAAAAGAAAACGAAAACTAACTAATGCTTGGGTTGCCTCCCAAGAAGCGCAACATTTAACGTCATATGCTCGACGCAATTACTTGATCAAATTCTAGCTCGTGGTGGGTCCACGAACTCCTTCTTGGTACGATCACGATTCTTCTTATAATCCTTGAAATAAGGCTTAAGTCGATGCTTGTGGACTTGGAACCTTGATTTCTCACTCTCATCGTACAGAGTGGCGACTCCATACTCATCCATCTCCTTTATTAAAAATGGTCCACTCCATGCGACTTCAAACTTGGTTGGGTCAAACTTACGATCGGAATTATACAGCACTAGTTGACCAACCTTGAACTTCTCGTTAAAAACTTCATTCGAATTCTTCTTCTTTGTTGTCCAATCCTTGCTATTAGCCTCGCCTTTTTTCTTCGTACGTTTAAAATTCTTGTAGGGGTAGAGGGAAACACATCTTGAATGATAATGCGGTGGCTTCATCTCTTCTCTTGGCTCAAACTTCGAACGATCTCGTTGTGGTCTCAACTCCACTTTTGGCTCGTTTTTAGGCACGTCAAACCACATGGGCAATCCATCATCAAATGCCTCTACATTATCAAACTCTTTGATTGTGCCGATGCTCAGAAGTTCATTCACGCAAGAATCCACTAAATCAACAGTAGGACAATCGTCCTTTATAAATGGTGCAGGAGTCTTCTGAATATCTTGAAGTGAAAACGTCACCGTTTCACCTAAAATGGACATAGTCGCCCTTCCCTTGTTTACGTCGATCACCGTGCACGTTGTAGACATGAATGGACGTCCTAACAAAATGGTGTGTTCTCGGTTATCGCTTTGTACGTCACCAACATCCATAATGACAAAGTCAACCGGCACTACTAGCTTGTCTACTTGTACTAAGACATCCTCCACAATCCCCAAAGGTATCCTTATCGTTCTATCTGCCAATTGTAACCTCATCGTGGTCGGTTTCAGCGGTCCTAGGTCAAACTCCTTGTAAATTGAGTGGGGCATCAAATTTATGCTAGCGCCAAGATCGAGCATCCCTCTTGCCATTTTTCCATTCCCGAGAGAAATAGTTATGCAAAAACTCCCGGGATCCTTCTCTTTAGGTGGCAATAGTTGCTTAAACATATCACTCACCTCTCTTATCAAAGCCACATGTTGATTTGTAGCCAAACGCCTTTCCTTTGATGCTAGATCTTTGAAAAACTTCAAAAACATCGGCATTGTCTTTATCACCTCTATTAGGGGGAGGTTAATATTAACATCTTTCAATAAATTGTATAGCTCCATGAATCTTTTATTTTCCTTTGCTGGACGTAGGCGACTTTGGAAGGGAACACGATCATAAACAGTCAACTTCTTCGGTGGTGTATTTAAGGAATCGATGGGGTTTTCAGTTGCTGTCGGCCTCAAAATATTTGGATTTGAAGATTTGTGCATTAGGTCGACCGAATTGGTTGCATCTGCTTGTGGTTGGGTTTCGACCTCCCTTTTGTCTTCCTCCTTTTCTAGCTCGATGCCGTTATCCACTACTTTTCCGCTTCTCAGCACATGAATAGCCGAGGCTTGTTCCGTTTGTCTTGGGAGAGTATTTTTCCCCTTCTTCAATGATGCCATGTCAGTTGCCAATTGTCCTACCATTATCTCCAATCTTCTTAGTCCTGACGAATTCTCAAGAGTGCTTTTGGCCATTTTAGCCATCATCGTTCTCAATTCTTTCATATCGTCTCGAACTCCCTTCATCTCCTCCTGAACATGTGTGAGGCCATCTCGGTTCCGAATAGTTTCGACAACTTGGTTTTGTTACCAGACTAAAATTTGATCAGTCGACTGAACTGTAGCAGGTGTTTGCATGTGTGGTGGTCTCTGCCCCGAATATTGTTGATTCGAATAGTGCTGGATGGCGTTGATGTCCCCTCGTTGTTCATTGTTGAATGGGCACATATCGGCTAAATGTTCGGGGGATCCGCATTGGTGACACATCGCATTAGTCTTCTTCGAAGAGGCCTTGCTTGCCCGCTCGGCCTTCCAAGCTGCCAATTTCTCCTCAAATATCTCTTCGCACTTTGCTTTGACTAATTTGCCATCGTCTAAGTTGGGATCAGGGATGGAAATCTCATTAACTTTCAATTTACGAGGCCGAGAGTTGGTTTCTCTAGACTTTTCACTCAGTTTCTCCAATACTCGTTTTGCCTCGCGGGCCGTTAAATCACCAAAATCTCCTCCTGCTGCTATTTCAACTTGACTTTTCCCCATGGGCGACAAACCATCAAAGAAAAACTGATTAATTATCTCGGGGGAATAGCTATGATGGGTTCATGCTTGTAAAAGTGACTTGTAACACTTCGATGTTTCATGAAATAATTCTCCATCCACTTGTTCGAAGTTAGCAATCTGCCTCCGAATTTGCCCCGTTGTTTGTGCCGAATACTATTGATTTAGGAACTTCTGGCTTATCATCTCCCAATCAGTTAATGACCTTGGTTCTAAGGACAGTAACCATGTCTTCGCCTTGTCTTTCATACTATAGGGGAAACAAATCATTTGTATCTCCTCCCGGTTTAGGACATGACCTACAAATCTGCCTACTTCATCGATAAAGTAGTTCAAAAAGGCTAAAGGGTCTTCGTGGGCATTTCCGTGAAAAGTCGGAAGTAAACTAATTTGATGCGGTTTAATCTCTACTTCCCTTGCAGTCGGGCCAAGTACAATAGTAGACCCATAAAGCACAACCTTCGGGCGTGCTAAATCTCGTTGTCGAGGTGCTCAATATCCCCTTGGTTCCCAAACTCGGTCGTTAGCTCTCTCATAGTGGTCGTCATGCGCGTAATGGTGCTCGCGCTCGTATCTCCTTCCGAAATTATTTTGCTCGTAACCATGATCTTGATTCTCCAACCAATCATTCACGTGCCCTTGATTGTTAGCATACGCGTTATGCTGCAGAAAATCTTCGTTCCTAATTGCCACGTTCTCGATGTTGTGTTGGCGAATAYCATTGTTGTTCATCTCTTCGTTGTGCCTCACATTCGCCATGTGGGGTTGGTGACCGATTATGTTTTGCTGCTGGTCGACTCCTTCATTTCTCCCCGCATCTTGTCTCACAATAATGGGGCGTGGTGGTGATCTCGGTCGTGAATCGCCGTTTCGAATCGGATTTGTTTCTAACATAATGTCGGAAGCTTGATCACAAGCGAAATCAGTTGCTGTTGAGGAATCGTCCTTGGGAATAAAAATGTGTCTTGGTCTCGGTTGATTTGAACGGTGGATGTTGTCAATGAATGGTACAAGGTCGTGTTGAAGTGATCGCCTTCCTTGCATAAACTCAATAATACATCAACGTACCAATTGGCAAGGACCAAGTAAACAAAAAAAAACTAATAAATTAAAAATAAAATAAGACGAAAAAACATCTTTAATTCCTACTCGTTGCTTCCCCGGCAACGGCGCCAAATTTTTAACTCAAACTTTTGTGCACCCCGTTTTAATAAATTAATTTAAAGGCACGTTAGTTTGCTCGCAAGTGTACGAGGTAACTGTTGGGTGATAAGTTTGACTCGAGTCGTATCTCTCGAGGAAGCAGCTGTTCGGTCTTTCGGATGTTTTTCTCAATTTACGAATTAAAGTAAAATACATGTACAATTGGGGTTTTGAAAGAGATTGAATTGATCATTATGAACTAAAGCAATAATTAAACTAAAACTAATTAAACTAATTACTTAAAACTAGATTATCAACTACGAGTAATAATTTAAACTATCAATAATACGCAACCATAAATTAAACCTAATTAACGAATCTAAGAGCATGAGCATAAGAAATTACCACTACGAAACGAATCATAATAATCTAAGATTAACGAATAACTAAGCATAAATCAACTCTCATAAATAAACTAAATTAACCAATATCCAATATCCAAGCATAAAACGATTATGCTAATTAAACTAGAATTAACTAAGAATTAAACTAACAATTAAACTAGAAATTAACTACTAAATTAACTAAGAGTTTAGAAAACTTATTGGAACTACTAAAAGCAATGGGAAGCTCCAGCTATTCCGAAGTTGCACGTCGATCTTGGGCGAATATTGAATCCCGAACATGAATTCGATGTTTTGGATGCGTTGTTCTTCGATCCTTGATCTCCGTCTTCAAATCTCGTTATGAGATGTGGAATTATGTTTATTATCGATTAAAATACCCTAGGGGGTCGTGTGTTCTTTTAAAAATCCGAAATATAGAGGGTTTATATAGATATTGCCAGTCTTGGCGCAAAAGAAACCCTAAAATCCGAATTCTGGGCTGTCGCGTCGATGGTGCGTTGACGTAGCATCGACTGACGCGTGCTGGTGCTCGGCGTCGGTGCTGCCTGGGCATGCGCGTCGACTGGGTGCGTCGACATCGATGCTTCAGCAAGTTGCGTCGATGTTGCGTCGACATCGACGCTTTAGCAAGTTGCGTCGACAGTGCGTCGACGCTGCGTCGACTGACACGGATCATGGCTCGCTTCGACGTAGCGTCGACGGTCGCGTCAGTCGACGCGACTGCACGTCTGCCTCCGTCTCTCTCTATCTTTTGCTACTCGTTTTGCCGGAAAGCTCGTTCTCTTATTCTTGAACATCAAACTTCATCTATTACGCGCTGAACTCTTCCGGTTACTTAGCTGTAAGGTGAGAACAACGAAATATCACCTATTTGCATCAATTACGAATAAAATACGGTAAAATAAGTCAGAACTATAAAAAAATACAGAATTATGCTTAAATCGTCCAACTTATACCAAAAACAAATAGAAAAACGTACTAAAATACTAATAAAAATAAGGACAAATCTACTCTAATCACCAGCCCATCCCTTCATCTTGGCGGTGTTGCGGATGTACCGGATTCCGGTACATCAATTCATGCCCAACGCCTTTAGGGTTATGGTAGGGGTCCACCTGGCAGACGGCCCAACTATTTTATTCTTTGTTCCAAGCCAAGAGTTCTTCCTTCGGCTTTATCTATTTTTCTGCCCGAGCTGATGTTCGCTTTTTGATCGGGATCCCTTCCTCCAACAAGGCCTGGAGGAAGAAGTTCTTTTTTGTTCAGTGTTAAGGATGCTGGGGTTTCTCTGATCCTATTAACGCTCTACCACACCAGGCCCATTTGTCGAAAGGAGAACGGTCCTCTCCCTTATGAGATCGGTATATTCAAGAGCTAAACAACTCTCCTTCTCTTAATCTACATTCTCTATATTCGAGTATTTCTTAAGTGTTTTCTTTTATCTTTGCTTTCATCTTTACTTTTGTTCATCCTTTTGAATAATTTTTTTTATAGTCAAGATGATGAGAGAAAGGATGGCTGCAAGGAAGAAAAGGTCCACTGCAGGTAGCCAAAAGAGTCCTCTTGGCGAGCCATCTAGGGCTTCCTCATCTCCTAACCCTGAAGCAGTCGTGGTTCCAGAGGCGGCGGAGGTCCCTGCTAGGTTCGAGGGACCTATTAGGTCGGAGGGAACAATCCCTCCTGAGCAGGTGATCAGACCGGTCGTGGACCTAACCGTTCCCTCTGGCTCCGAAGATGAGCAGGCATTGGCCCCGTGCAAGTGCGCCCGATTTGGACAAGGGGCGGCTGCACCGAGGCCCCCAATAAACATTCCCAATCAGAGCTTCTTCATCGAATCCTCCATCCTGAGCTGCCCCAGGGATGTGGTGGTTCAGTTTGTCATGGGGCAATCCCCCATATTAACCGCTAGACTGTGGATAAATGGGCTGATCACAAGCTGACCGAGTCCTACTGTCAGGACGAGGCTCGGGTAAGAGTCTCGCCCCTTATTACTATTACCCTATTTCCCTTTTCCTT
The DNA here is from genome assembly GCA_014905375.1 of Phtheirospermum japonicum. Lineage (NCBI taxonomy): Eukaryota > Viridiplantae > Streptophyta > Magnoliopsida > Lamiales > Orobanchaceae > Phtheirospermum > Phtheirospermum japonicum. Next base: position 609,495 of record BMAC01000548.1, read on the forward strand.
TTTCATCATTTCTTTCTCTTCCTTTTAGGCTGCTGTAAAGAGATCTGCCCTGGTGGTATGAGCTCGGGGTTCTATGATGAACGCCGATCTGTCCAAGAAATAAGCGGCCTTGCAGGAGCAAGAGAGAAGACTGACTGCCTGGGTTAAGGAGAGGAACGCCGAGCTTCATGATTCCCAGGCAAGACTGAAGGATGCTGAGGACGAGTTGAAGGCTGCCGAGGCTGAGCTAAAAACTGCTCGAGCCGAGCTGCAAGAGGCTAAGGAACTCAAAGGGAAGAGCCGAGCCCTAGCTATGATCCTGGAGGAGGAATTTAAAGAGAAACTTCAGCGTGCGCGAGCAGAGGGGGAAGCTGATGGCGAATCCAAGGGCCGAACCAAGGGACGCCCTGAGGGCCGAATTGAGTTTCTCAACTCTGAAGAAGGTCAGAAGCTCATCCAGCTGACCAGGGAGATAAATCGGCGTGCCTTCCTTGGTTCTATCGAGTTTTATGGCATTCTGGTCCCCGAGATTGAGGTCTACTACCATCTTGGTCTGGACGTCCAGTCTGTCGAGAACCCCTCAGTTCCTTCGACCGCTCTGCTCTTCTAGAAACTCCTCTGGAGCCTACCAGCTTCTCCCATGTTGCAAAAGATGATCGGCTTCACCAGCTCGGGGCCCTTGAGTTTGCTGACTACATTTGTCAAGCCTTCTGCTCCTCCCCCCCCGAGCAGTCGCTGACTTTGGACCTGCCAATGACTGCGACTTCTCCTACGTTTTCTAATTTGGGTGAGCTCCAGGGCAACACTCAGTTTGAGAAAGATTTTGGAGAAGTCTCCAGGGCTGCGGAGCCAGCTAGTGGAGAGCTGGAAACTGCGGATTATGGGGTTTAGGCGTCTTTTGTTATTTTGATCTTGTTTAGACCATTAGCTTGTATTGCTTGAACAATATTTTTGTCATTTTCTATCTTGTCTGTATATATTAGGGTTTCCGCAAATTCAGGAAACCCTTGTACCTTCTGTACCTTTTCTTTATCTATAAAGTCTTCTTCTTTCCTGTATATTTTTCATCATGGCTTCATATGCTCTTTCCGAAGAAATTGATAACCTAAAAAAGAAAAATATTGCTCTCTTCAATGAAAACTTTCATCTCTCCGAACAGAATGCCCAACCACGTGAGAAATTCTCCCAACTGCGCAAAATTCTAGCGAGGAAAGGCATAAGAAACGCCACTTCAAGCGCGAGTGGGCCGAGCTCCGCCAGATCAATCGTCAACTACAAGAGGAGAAGGCTGATCTACTTGATCCAGTATGCCGACTGACCACCGCCGCCGGCGAAGCTCAGTCCGCCGCTGAACGAGCAAATAGGTATTGTCAACGCCTTCACGAGACAGAGCGTGAGCTGTGGAGCCTACGATGGGTTTTGGCTTCTGACCGAAGGGCGCCTTCATCCCATTCATGATGCTTTTCAATTTCATTTTTTTTTTTAATTTTCATTTCTTCATTTTCCATGATCTTTCCTCATGTACTTGGATTTGCTTAAAATAACATCCGCGTTTCTATATGTTCTGAGTTTTTTCCATAATGGGCCATCATTCTCAAATCGAAACTTTCAGGATGTATTTTGAACAACGGGATTAAATCAGGGATATCCATCCTTCAGCCTATCTGGCTAGGTTATGGGAACTTAGACTATCCTGACCACCAGGTCAGTTGGGGATATCTATCCTTCAGCCAACCGGGCTTAAGAATAAAATCTGGGGCCCGTGCCTTTAACTAATTTTAAAGTTGAGTCGGGGATATCCATCCCTTAGCCCATCAGGGCTAGAAATTTTCTAACAACAAGTCAGGTTTTTGGGGCATTCGCCCTTAGCCAATCAGGGCTGAGTTTTTTTACTGATAATCAGGTTAGGTTTTTGGGGCATCCGCCAGTAGCCAATCAGGGCTAAAATTCTATACTGACAATCAAGTCAGGTTTTTGGGGCATCCGCCAGTAGCCAATCAGGGCTAAAATTTTATTGACAATCAGGTCAGGTTTTCGGGGCTAAATTTTTTTTTTTTACTGACAATCAAGTCAGGTTTTCGGACAACCGCCCGTAGCCAATCAGGGCTAAAATTTTTATTGACAATCAGGTCGGGTTTTCGGGGCATCCGCTTGTATCCAATCAGGGCTAAATTTTTTACTGATAATCAGGTCAGTTTGAAATAAAACACGGATAAATTCAAACCACATATTTTATATAAATAAGTTTCATGCATTAATATTACACATAATATTTTTGCAGGTTTGTTACATTCCACGCTCGGGGTATTTGACCCCATCGATCTACTCTAATTCGTAAGCACCTCTTGCAAGAGTTTTCGTGACCTTGTACGGTCTTGCCAAGTAGCATCTAGATTTCCCCTTGTCTTACCTAAGTCAGTTCTACGGAGGACTAGGTCTCCTATCTGAATAAGCCTCTTCACGATCGACTTATTATAGGCTACCCTGATTCGTCCCCTCATGTGCTCCATCTTTACCGCAACTCTTTCTCTCTTTTCCTCAATCAAATCAAGCGCGTCCTGCATCAGCAAGTCATTCTGGTTTACATCAAAGCTCTGTATTCGGTGGGTCTCCATACTTATTTCCGCGTGAATTACGGCATCCATGCCATATAATAGGCTGAATGGGGTTTCTCCCGTGCTTTCCTTGGGGTTGGTTCGATAGGCCCAAAGAATCGAACTGAGCTACTCTACCCATTTGCCCCCGACTTTTCTAAATGCGCCCCCCTGGACCAGGATTCGATTGGTCACCTCGACCTGGCCATTTGCCTGAGGGTGGTAGAAAGACATGAAATGTTGGTCTATCTTCATCTTAGTGCATTAGGCTTGAATCCGAGCTCCCATTAACTACGTGCCATTATCTGACACCAGAATTCTCGGGACTCCAAACCGGCACACTACATTCTTCCACAAGAAACACATGACCGCTTCTTCCGTGATTTTCGCCAAGGATCAGCCTCTACCCACTTACTGAATTAGTCAATGGCCATGATCAGGAATTTTTTCTAGGCGGGGGCTGCGGGAAAAGGTCCAAGCAGGTCTATCCCCCACTTGGCGAAGGTGCGGGTAGAGCTCATTGTCATGAGCTCTTCCGCAGGCCGATGCACTAGGGGTGAGTTCTTTTGGTACCTGGCACATCTCCTAACGAAGTCCTTTGTCTCTTTTCTTAACTGCGGCCAAAAATAGCCCGCTCTTATGATCTTGCTCGATAGGGTTTTAGCGTCCATATGGTTGCCGCAACACCCATCGTGAATTTCCTTGAGAACATGGGCACCTTCTTTTGGGCTGAACCACCACAAAAGAGGTTGTCCAAACCTTCTTCTATAAAGCTCTCCCACTATCAAGCAAAAATAGAATGACCTGATTCTTATTTTTGCTGCTTCATTCTTGTCATCAGGTAGCTCTCTTTTTTCGAAATATACTCTAATCATGGAGCGCCAGTCCTTCTCTTCTTCTTTTAATACATGTATCCTCTCCTCTCCAAATTCTTGGTTCACCATCAATAAGGTGATCACACTTTCTTGGAAGTCCATTGCCGAGCTGGCTATCTTAGCCAAGTAATCTGCTCGGCCATTTTCTTCTCTGGGAGTTTAATGGACGGTCAGAGCGTCCATGGTGTTAGAAAATTCGTGGAATTGAGCTAGATACTTTTTCATGTGCCCTTACCTTGTTTCAAATCCTCCACTTATCTATTTATACACAAGCTGCGAATCTACTCGTGCCTCATACTCCACTGCATTATTGGATAAGGGATAGTTCATCCTCACTGCATATTCAGTGGTCACACTTTCCGGGTCTGTTAATACTATTCTTGTACCACAACCCAAGTTGTCCACCGAGCTGTCAGTGTAGATCGTCCACTCTTTCTTCTCCGCAGGAGAGCTGGTCATCTCTTGCATAAAGTCAGCTAATGCCTGGGCTTTGATGGCTGTTCGCACTTCGAAATTGATATCAAATTCACTGAGCTCAATTATCCATTTCACCAGACGCCCCAAGGCTTTAGGTTTATTCATGATTGCTTTTAGGGGTAGGTTGGTTCAGACCACTATGTTGTGCGAAATAAAATAGGGGCAGAGCTTGCGAGCCATCCCGGATAGAGCTAGCATGGATCGCTCTATCTCCACATACCGGAGCTCGGCGTTATGAAACACCTTTCTCCAATAATACACCGGCCTCTGCACTCTGCTTTCTTCTCTAATTAGGACCGTGCTCACAACCTGCTTCCCTACAGACAAGTATAGGATTAAGGGTTCTCCCTGGACTTGTTTGGTAAGCAATGAAATGCCGACTAGATGCTCTTTCAATTTCTAAAATACCTCCTAGAATTCTTCATCCCATTGAAATCGAGCCTTCTTTCGCAATGCTCGAAAAAATGGTAAGCTCCTCTCGGCTGAGTGCGAAACGAACTTGCTTAGGGCTGCAATCCTTCCATCCAGACACTGCATTTCTTTGACATTTCTCGAGTTGCATGTCCATAATGGATTTGACTTTCTCCGGGTTGGCCTCTATCCCCTTTTCTGTGAAAATATACCCCAGGAATTTCCCAGCTCTTCTTTGGGTTGAGCTTCATTCTGTACTTTCTCAAGGTATCGAAGGTCTCCCTTAGGTCATCAATGTACGAGGCCTCCCTTGCGCTTTTCACCAGCATGTCTTCAACATACACTTCCATATTACGCCCGAGCTGGGTCTTGAACATCTTATCCACCAGCCGTTGATATGTGGCACCTGCGTTCTTGAGCCCAAATGGCATGACCACGTAACAATAAGTTCCTTTTGGGGTTATGAAACTAATCCATTTCTAGTCTTCCTCGACCAGCCTAATCTGGTGATATCCTTGTGAAGCGTCTATCATGCTTAGCAGTTCACATCTTGACATGGAGTCCACCAGATGGTCTATACTTGGCAGTGGGTAGTGGTGCTTAGGGCAGGCACGATTAAGGTCTCTGAAATCTATGCACATTCGCCAATCGTCCTGGGTCTTCGGTACCTTCACCACGTTAGAGAGCCATTTTGGGAACTGTATCTCCTGAATATGCTTGTCTCGTAGCAACCTTTCCACCTCTGCCTCGATAATCGCTTCTTTCCAGGACCGAAATTGCGCTTCCTCTATTTTATCAGCTTCATCGTGGGGCTGATGTTGGGGCGATGCTTAGATACAACCGGGTCTATCCCTATTAAGTCTTGGTGAGACCAGGTAAAGACGTCTGTATTGTTCCTCAAAAATGCCACCAGGACTCAACTGGTCATTCCTACGCGTAGGACTCAACTGTTATCTCCTGGGATTGCCTCTACTGACATCGGTTTTCTTCCCGCTGAGCAAACTCAGGTCTGGCTTCCTCCGTTCTTGCCTTTTTGCATCACCTTTCCTCTTTATTGCGCCGAACACTCTCCACATACGTCTGTCGCGACGTATATTGGTCACCGCGGACTTTACCCACTCCATTCTGTGCTGGGAACTTCAACTTCACGTGATAGACATATATTACTGCCTGAAATTAGCTTAGAGACGGCCGACCCAGCATGTCATTATACGAGGAAGGTGCGTCCAGAAAATGCACCGACCTGGTCTGTCTAAACGGATCATCCCTTAGCGTGACCAGGAGGTTTTCTACTCTAAAGGGTCTCAGGGCTCACCCCGCAAATCCCACTAGCGAGGTTGTGACCTCTTCCATCTCCACATTCAAATGAAGCTTCCGAAATCAATCATAAAACATAATATTTGTTGAGATTCCAGTATCAACAAAGATCCGTCGCACGTTGTAGTTAGCAACGGTGGCTGTTATGACCAGGGCATGCATGTGTGGGGCTAGAATACCATTCTCATCTTCCGACCCATGGAAAATGTTCAGAGTCAGTGCTAACTATCTAACTTCATGTGTTCTTCTAGTCAGGTCTTTCGTAGCCCGTACATAACTATTTTGGGTTCGTCGGGAATGCTCATCCCATTTGCCTCCTGTAGTCATCAGGATTTCACCTTGCACTTTCTGAGATTAGCTCTCCTTCTGTGTGCCCGTGCAACCACCACTTTGTCCCTGTCTGGTCTGGTACTGGTCCTTTTTATAGGAGTCAAATCTTAGCACTTCCCTTTTTGCTCGTACAAATTCCTTGAGGTGCCCCGCCTGCACCATCCGTTCTATCTCGTCTTTCAAATGTGTGCACTCATCTTTATTGTGGTTATATTCATTGTGATATCACATAATCGATCAGGTTTTTCCTTTCTTGGCTTCTGGGCATATGTTTTAGGCCACTTGAGGTCAGGATGTTGCTCGATTTCCTGCAGAATTTCTCCCTAAGGCGAAGCGAAAGGTGTATACCTATCAAATCAAGGACGACCTCATACCAGATCAGCCTTGGCTTCTTCATCCGTGTCCTATCTTCTTTATCGGGTCATTCTCTCTGCTTCTCTCCATCGTTATTTATCTTCCATGCTTCTTCCAAGTGGATGTACTTCTGCTCTTTCCAAGAGCTCTCCAAATTTCAGTGCTGGCTTAACTACCAACAATTAGAAGAACTCCCCCTTACTGAGCCCTTGAGCCAAGGCATTGAACAAGATCTCCTTGGATGCTGATGCCACCTCCAACTTGGCATCTATTAACCGCTTAATATATCAACACAAACTTTCACCTTCTTTTTGCTTCCAACTGAACAGTTCTAGTGGCATTTTTTGATATTTCCTGCAACTAGTGAACTGGTGCAAGAAAGAAGAACTGAACTCATCAATGTTGCTTATGGAACGGGGGGTAGTTGGCTAAACCAGAGATAAGACAACTTCGTGAAGGTTGTGGGGAAGACCCGACACATGACCGCATCAGAAAATTTGTGCAAGGTGGCTGCAATCTCGAACCGGCTGAGGTGATCCCATGGATTCTTTATCCCATTATATTCAAAGCCCATGGAACGTTAAGGAGTTGGGAGATCGTCCCTTATGACCGCCGTCGTGAACGGAGTACTCCTCCGCGCCTGGCCTGCACCCGTGCCCACTATTTTTCATTATAATTCCCTGACTTCTCTTTGCAGATTCAGCATCTGCTCGGTGAGGTTTGGGTTGGTTTTGATTGAAGTCTCGCTTTCTGAAGCAGAAAAGATCTCTTCATCTTCCTGAGGGGAAGCTCTGGCCATTCGATGGGCCGTGCGGGGTGGCTCCGTCTACGGCGGTTGGTTTACCTTTGAGGGTGGTAATGGAAGTCCAGCAAATTTCTTTTCCACAGCCACCTCTACCGCTTTTCCGACGAGGTAAGATAATATCCTCAAAAAGGAATTATTCAGCGGTCCTTCTTCTGCTTGCTGGGATCTTCCTGGAGGGGGTTGCATTGAGCTTGGCCTAGTTGCTGGCGATGGCTCTACTGCCTCCTGTATGCCCGTTGGGATAGAAGAACTTGGTGTACCACCCATTTTCGCCACTAGATCTTGCCTGAGTCCATCTGATGCCATGCTTCTTTCTCACGTCTTAGCTTTGTTTGATTCCCACCACAAACGGCGCCAATTATTTCACCTAAAAATTACGCCAGGAACACCTGCTCTTTCCCCGAGAATATCCTGACCTGCTCTAATAAAGACACCTTAGAAAGGACCAGTGGGGGTTTTCCAGTAGAAACCTCTTCGATGCTTAAGTCAGTTAAGCGTTTTAGATCGGAATAAGCAAAATCAGGAGAAGAATGCTTTGAATGTCATACCTCTCTTAGCCTTGGGGCTGAGATATTTATAGTTTTCGCCAAGTGGGGTCATTCAGGGATCTCGGAAACATAAAACCCCCAAATCTCGGGCCGTTACTCAAGACGACCTGACCTGGAAGCTTCCTTCCATAAAACAGATCAACTCTGTTGTCAAGTTCTCCCAATCCCTGACCTGACCTCTCAAAACCTTGTTGAAGGCTCTGAATGAGGTCAGAGCAGTCCTTATTAGGCTATAGGCTCGTCAGCATTCCTCTTTCTAAGGTCACTGATTCAGCTTTTCCCAACCAAGTCTGTGCCAACTTGTGCAAGCTGTTTAGTCAATCTATCATCAGATTAGGTCGCATCATTTTCTGACTCCAACTTTGGTTGATTTGATAAGTTAGTAGCGTTCATGGAGCCAGTATAAATAAGCCGTGCTTGGTTTTTGGTTGTATTGCTTGGATGCTTAATTGGACCTCACCGAGCTTGACCCAAAACTCGCTTGGTTAAGGAAGCTTCTATCTCACCCTCCTTTTACTTATTTTTCATTAAATTGCAATTAGGGCATTGCATAGTTTAAGTTTGGGGTTGGTAGGTGGTTAGGGTATGGGTTTTAAAAAGCATGATTTATCTTTATTAACTTGAGCCTTGGTGAAGTGACACTTACTAATTACGCATTTATATGGTTGAGTCATTTTTGTGTCTTGTGTGAGTTTATTACATTATTGAGTAATCACCACATACTTAGAAGTTTGAATAGTTTACTTGTCGGGTTTTTACATGTATATGCCCTCTTGTGTAAGGAGTTGAATTTTTGTGCTTCGTCCAAAACCCGACAATATATATATACTCAATATTTACTCGTGAAAATATTTCAAAACTCTAAAAGGTCTTTTGATTTTTTCTTCCAAAACCCAGTGCAAACTAGTGAGTAGCCTTGTGTGAAGTGTCGGTTTTGCTTGCATTTATATGAAAATCGCATTGAGGTGGCTTGATTTTGCTCGTACATGATTGAATTTGGAATGACCTCGAAGCACACATATCACCTTTATTCCAGATATATCCGAATATATAAGCTACTTAAATATCCCAAATGAGCCCCCTTGAGCCTATGCTCCGTTTCTTATTAGCCAAGCTCAATTTTAGCTCTTATATCTTCATATATTGTGAGATGAGAGTGTATGTTGTCTGTTGGCTAGGAATGTGTGGGAGATCAATTGTGGGTTTTGGGTTTTGAGTTTCTTATTCTTAAAAAAGAAATAAAAAAAAAAACTCCAACACAAATCACGAAAAGTGATAAAGCGTGCATTTAAGTGAAAAGACTAATGTTTAAAAAGGCTAAGTTTAATAAAAAGAAGCAAATTTAAAAAGTTTCTAAGTGTTTTGAAATAAAAGTTGAAAAAGTGTATATATGTACGAAAGGATTTTGAATGAATGTTTGGTAATTTAGGAAGGGTGAAGCGATCATAAGCATTGAGTTCTAGAAGTTAGGGTTTCTTGTGTTATTGATCAAGTTTGATCGTGTGTTAGCCACTATATCCATATATTCCATACCTCACCAAAGAACCAGCATTACAACCCGAAATAAAGACCTCTTTCGATTCTTTCTTAGTCATGTAAATTGGGTGATTTTGAGTTTCTAATTTGTGAAATCTTGACAAGGTGCATGTATTTTCCGATTTGAGCATATACACGTCCCATATATATAAAAAAAAAATTGAGTGAATTGAGCGAACACCCTCAAAATTCCATTTGTGAGGAAGTCATCGATTTGTTTTTCATTTGAGAAAAGGTAATACGAGCAATGCTTGGCGATAACGAGTTTATGTTGAGACTTTTATCATTCTAATTAGGATAAGCGCAAGGATTTTTCTTTTTGTATAATGTTCATTGCATGTACATTCTCAATTCTTTTCATGGTTAGAGGACGAACAAACCAATAAGTGTGGGGTGGTTGTTTTGCATGTGATTGTGGTGTTTTTATTATGTTTTTAATTAGGGTTTAGGGTTTCTTATAGTGGTATTGAGTCGAGTTTTTTTAGGTTATTAGGTTATTTTCTTATTTTGAACCTTATGTGTGCGACGTTAGTGAGGTTTGTGTGATTCTTTAGTTTTTATGCTCAAAATTCCTATTTCATAGGTGAAAGAACGGGCTCGCTTGAGAATGGTCGTTATTTTAAGAAGATAAAGTTCGATAGCAAGGATGGGTCTGGAAGTTAGAAGCACTAAAGAAGAAAAAATAGGTGACTTAATGAATTAAACCCGTGTCGGGATGCGCCTAGATTCGAGCCAAGGCATTGAGGCCCAAGATCCGTGCCAATACGTGCCTAAATCCAAGCCACGAACTAACTCCAAAATGCCAAAACTTTCTGGAATGATCGCAAAGATGTGCCAACACGTGCCAACCCACGCCTGGCTCTTTGACGCACACCTTAGCGAGCATTGATGCCCGCGCGCAGCAACGCCAGCCCATGCCCGTGCACAGATCGCCAGCAAACTCCCGCGCATGCCCGCACGCAACGCCCATCAACTCCACCCATGCCTGCTGATGCCTAGGCTCACCAGTCAATGCTTGCGCGCGCTGAGTCGAACTTTTAGTTTCCTCTTTTCAAAATTAAAGTCAAGTTTAAACAATGAGCGTCTACGTTTTGAAAACAAGTTTGCCCGCAAGAGAATGGGGACACTGTAGTCCGGCAAGTTAAACCTAGTCGATTCTCTTGAGGAGTGGAAATTCGGAATTGACGGAGTTTATCATATGAAACACAAGTTCTAATACTAAACACGCGAGCAAATGGGGGGTTTTTGAGTTGAAGATTTGAACAAACTAAGTTTTAAAACTATTCTTGCGATGAGAGTGTCAATCTCTTTGTAAGAACTCAACAACTAACAAAAAGGTTATAACACTACTTATCATTTATGCATTTGATCGAACACTTGGAGTTCATTAACCAACTATAAATCTAATAAGATCGAACACAAAACTAACAACCAAAGCATAATTAAAGAGATTAACAAATTAACCAACACAATGCTTATCATATAAACCAAATCATTCATAAGGAATTCAGAAACAATATCCCAATACTCAATTCCAAACAAGAATTACTACTTAAAAGATTAAAAACCATAAAGCAAATATAGAGTTTAGAGATTACTAAATTCGAACGAATGTATGATCAAATAGAGCGGTGAAAGCTATACTATCTCCAGCAATTCCGGAGAAGAGATACTCTACGCAATGAATCTGGAACCTTGTCACGAACTACCATTTCCCACGATGAAAGATTACTACTGGACCGATCGAACGTCAATATTATTTACCATAAGGGATCTATCAAATTATCCTCTCCAAGTTGAATGCAAGAGAGAGATGTGTCAAATCTCTCCCGGTAGAGGTTGTTCCTCTTTTCTGACATTATCTCGTTTTTTAAGATTCAAAAACTCATTTGTAACTGAAAGATCTTTCCAAATCTGAGTTTGTAATGCCTGCATCCGATCCGATGATCAGAAGAATCCGACCAAACAAAAGTTTCTGTGATCCAATCTGGTTGACTGTCAGATCTATCCGACCGGATGTTAGTCCAGTATGTTTGTCCGGTAGGTCATCCGATCATTGCGAGTTTAGGGGGTGATCCGGTCGGATGTCAGATCTATCCGACTAAATAAGTGTTCTTGTGGCTACTTTTAGGCATTAACTTCCTCGTCCTCATCTCCTGGGCTCGCCAAACGCTTTAGCTGAATGAGAAAACACAAAAATCATCTCAAAAGGACCAATTATCAATTGATAAGTCAAAAAGTTAAGTAAAAAGCCAAAGAATGCAAAATTATACAAAATAGCGTAATCTTAACCTGAAAAAGATAAAAAAAAGACTCAAACATGACTGAGAATATATACAAAAATCATGACAAATACGTACGAATCAACCACCCCCTGCTTTATTGGTTTGTTCATCCTCGAACAAACGAAAGAATCAAAACCAAGTAAGTATGAAAGTAGTTTGATCAAAGAGTCATGTTGTGTATAAAATATAGTTTCGCAAATATAAACACTTTTGTCTAAAACTCTTAAGCTAAGATCGTGTTACCTTTTCACCTTGAAATCAAAGAATGCGTCCACATAAAAGGGAAATATATTATGGTGCAATAATTTTCTCGTGTTTTTCAAAAGGTAAGTGTATACGCTCGGATCAACATAAACATGCATTCAACGACTCGTGAAAATCAAAGACTCGTAAATCGCATATTTGTGCACATTTAATCAAGAATCAGATTAGGACTTTCTAGGGTTGTAATGTAGGCTCTTTGGTAAGGTATCTCATATATAAAGATGTGTGGCTAACTTGAAAACAAACGGAATCAATAACTCACTCAATCAAAAACTTAAGCATAGAGCAAAAGTTTGCTCCTCATTCCTCCCAAAACAACCTTGTATCGCTATTTTCAACCTTTTATAAATAAGGCTATTTCTTACCTCAAAACTGAATAAACACACCTTATCTTAAGGAACATGAGTGTTAGTTCCTTCTATACTCATTTGCTTTTATAAATAGGTTTTTGTTCTTACAAACTAGATGCTCTTATGAACTTATGCACCCTTAATTTCCATTTTTTTCAAAGTTTTTTTTTTGTATACTCCACTAATTCCCACCCTACAAACGTCAATCTCAATAGACCAATAATAAATAAACTTTCACCTCACAAGCTTAACTAAAACAAGAGCTATGAATATGCTCGTGGCTAACAAAGAGATGGGATAAGAGGCTCAAGGGGGCTCATTAGGAATTATAGTGGTTTTTTATTTCTAAGTATAGCCGGAATCGGGTTTTATATGTGCCTATCGTCATTTCCAAAACCAAACATACACATGCGACTTTAGAGACTTCTCAAAACACTTATCGAATCACAGCACGAAATGTTGATAAACACACAAGGCTCCTTACTAGGGTTTTATTCACACTTTTTTTAAAAACAAGGTGATTGAGTTTTAAAAAGTTTCACGAGATCGCTAACGACTTAGTGTTGTTTTAAATAAATATATAAATATGTTTTGGGAAATATTGCACTAAACAAGATCAAAATATTCCAACGACAGATCATACAATTCATGACCTGGATAGGCAAGCCAGTACAAACACAAATAAGCATGGGAATGATTTCAACGTACGTCGACATGAAAATAAAGACTCAAACATACTATTTGACCAAATGACTTGAACTAAGCATGTATAAAATATGACTAGTGAGTCGCACATAATCCGGTCGGATGTAGCATCCATCCGTTCAGATGGTGCTACAGTGTAGTTAGTCCGACCATTCATCCGTACCATCCGGTTGGATGGTTGTCCAGAAGGTTTTGTCCGACCGTTTACCTGCACTCATCTGGTCAGATGATGCTGTTCAAGAATGGAATCCGGCCAGATACAAGTAATAAACCGCACAGATACCCCCCCCCCCCTCACAGAAATAAGCAATCTCCTGGTTGCTAACGTACGAAACAACATAAGGGGTATTTAAAAGTCGAAACACATAAGAATGCGAGTAATTAAGTCAAATAGTTAATAAACACACTCACGCACACAACATAAAATAGAAATTTCAATAAAATCAAAACACTAAGAATGAAGATTAAAAGTTTGGATAGAAAGTGATACAATGGTCCTGCCTACTGGTCCATGTCATCCTGAGGGGGAGGTGGGTAGAGATGCTCGATCCTCGTCAAGCGTTCATCAATGGAGACGAGGTAGTTGTGGTTAGCCTCAACGTTGTCGTTCAACCTAGAGAGATATTGATTCGTTGTGGCCATGTTGGCGTCTAAACTCACCAGGGAACTCTGATACGTCCTGGCTTCCTCATGCGCCTCCCACGCATCTTGTCGAGCATCCCTCGCGTAGTCCTCTTGATTGAGGCTCAGCCGCCTCATCTTCTCCATCATGATTGCCTGGAAGTCCTGCTGCTGCCTCCAATGCGCATCGGAGTAGTACTGATGATTACTCCCTCCACTCGTGTAGGCACCACTACCGTCGTATTATACCCCATCGCAGACTTCGTCATAGCTTCCGCTATATCTACCGTACTCAAGCTCTTCGCCATAGTCACCGTGCTCGATATTTCTGGTGGTCTCGTTTTGATCATCCTCATCATTATCCTCATTCTCTTTGTCGTCATCCTCATCTTCATCATTGTCATCTCCTTCATCGTTGGTTTATTAGGATGCCTCCGCCCTTTTCCTGTCCGAATGCGACATGAACGTCGGGATAGTTACATTTCTCCCATTGTGCATCTGAATCTCGACCTGCATTGTTGAAGTGTAGTGTTTAGTGGTTTTTAAAAATAAAGGTTCATTTGGCTTGATATTATCGGAAATCTATTCAATTGAAGGATTCAATGTGTTTGTAGCTTGAAGAAATAAAAGGAAAATGAAAATAAAGTAATTAAACTAGCTAAACTAAACTAGGAAATGAAATTGAAAGTTGGTCGGATGCCTCGAATATGAAAATGCAAAGCAATAATGAAAATAAGCAAAAACAAGCAATGTTTCACTAAGTACAAGCATGAAAGCTCAAGGTACAACCATGCTTTCATGAACATATAAATTTGAATAATGTATGTTGACAAAAATAGAAAGCATGAATAGAAAGAGCAATGAAAATTGACGTCAAAGTTTAATATTTTACGAGAATTAACAAGAAACAAAGCCTAGATCTAGGATTAAGCATGAAAATAGAAATCAAAATAAAGCGCATGAAATACTCAAATTAAAAATGATCTAGGACTCGATCTATGATCTATATGTGTTACTCATCTAGATTCCATGGACGATTCACAAGATCTAACAAGAAACCAAGTAGTTAAGACAAAATTCATAATATGAAGAACATGCATGAAATTGAAGAACAAATCATGAAATTAAAAGAAAGCTTACTTGAATTAAAGAGAATACCAAAGCTTGAATGAGATTACAATCAAAATAAAATCCAAGGGAGTACTTGAATTCTTCTTGAGCTTACAAACCCAAGGAAATACTTGAAAATTAAATTTAGAGAGAGAAAATTAATCCTAAACCAAAGCTTGGCTTGGGAGGAGGTGTGATATCTTACAAAATGAGAGTTGGGTCCTATTTATACTAGTTTTAATTGGGTATAAATGGGCCAAATTAGCTAAAAAGGCTTGTATTTCCCGGGTTTGACCAATTTTGACCAAAAACGGTCTTCCTAGAACATTTGCTAGCCAATTGGCACATTTTGGCTCATTGTGGTTCGGTATGGCTTGGCCATTGCGCGCATGGGCAAAACTGGACGGCGCTGCTCAGACACTGGGTAACCCAGTGTCGGGAATGTACCCAGTGTCGCAGGGGTTTGGCGGCATCCTTGTCGAGAGGTGTGGCTAATTGTGGTGTTTTTCTCATATTTTTAATTAGAGTTTTATGTTGATTTTAGTAGTTTTGAGTCATGTTTATTTAGGTTTTTCGCTTGTTTTCTTGTTTTTGTTGCTTTTCGTGTTTCTAGTTAATTTCATATTTAATTGAGTTTAATGGTTCAATTGATTTGAGGATTGGTGAAATTCTTGGGTTTTTATGTTCAAAATCCTATTTTTATAGGTAAAGGTATTAAGGGCCAAAGTTCAAGCCAAGGCGTGCCAAAATCGGTGCCAAAGAGAGGCTCCAAAACGCCAAACTCTCTGGAATACTAGCCAACTCGCGGCACAACTCGCCAAGGTAGCTGCCAGCGTTCGGCGTTTGCAAAAATACTCGCCAAAACTCACGCCAAACTTTCCACACTGGTGGCGCTGCCCACACTGGGTTACACAGTGTCCGAGCAGCACCTGGCAGGCCCGCCCACAACCTGCGCACAGCGCCCGCCCACACCCTACGCACAGCGCCCTCCCACACCCGCGCGCAGCGCCCGCAAGCTGTCGACAGCACCTGCCGAGACCTGCCGCAAGCCGCGCACAGCGCCTGTCCACGACATCGCCCGAAACTTGCCACACTCGTCGCCCATGCGCTCGCCAAACCACTCGCCAGGTGCTTGCCAGGGACTCACGCCAGCGCTCGCCCAGCCTCACGCCCCCTGCCCACAAGCCAGCGCGTAGCCTACCGGCCACCTGCGCCCAGGCTCGGCCATGGCCGAGCCACATCGAGCCATGGTCGAGCCATCTCGAGCCATATCGAGCCAAAATGTGCCAAAAAGCTAGCCAAGGGTCTAGGGAGGTGCCTTCGGGTCAAAATTGGTCAAAATATGGATTTTCAAGCCTTAAAGGCTATTTTGGCCCATTTAAACCCAGTTAAATGTAATATAAATAAGAGAACTTCTTTCATTTTGCAAAGAAACCTCTCATTTTCTCCCAACCCAAGCATGGGTTTATTAAAAATCCTCTCTCTAGTTTTTAAGATCAAATTTCTCTCTCTTAGGTTTTAGATTCAATTTCAAGCTTTCATGTAATTTCCTTTTCTAGATTAGATTTAATTTCAAGCACCTCCTTGGGTTTGTAAGCCTAAGAAGAATCCAAATACTCCTTTGGATTGTTACTTTTGATGCAATTTAATTCAAGCTTGCTACTCTTTCCTTTAATTCAAGTAAGTTTCCTTTCAATTTCATGTTTTATGCTTTAATTCCATGCTTGTTCTTCATGTTTCATGCATTTTCTTCATTTTATGCTTTTTGTCTTAGCACCTTGAATTCATGATGAAACATATGAATTGGCTATGGAATCTAGATGAGTGACACATCTAGATCATAGATCGGCTCTTGGATCGTTTTGATTTCATGTTTTTCCTATGCTTTATTTTGATTTTTATTTTCATGCATAGTTTTAGATTGAATCCTAGATCTACTTTTCGTTTCATGTTATTTTCCTTAAAGTCTTAAACTTTCCCGTCCATTTTCATTGCTCTTTACATCCATGCTTTCAATTTTAGTTAATTTGCTTTATTTAGGATTTTTTGCATAGTTGTACCTTGTGCATGCATGCTTGTACTTGGTGAAATAATGCATTTTCTTGCTTGTTTCCTTTATTTCTTTGCATTTTCTATTTGAGGCATCCGACGAGGCATTCTACCCACTTGCACTTTCAATTTTAGGATAGTTAGATATTTTAATTGCTTTATTTTCATTTTTCTTTATTTTTCCAAGCTTGAAACACCTTGAAACTTACAATTAAATCGATTTCCGATAATACCAAGCCAAGAAACTGATGATTTATTCATCACCACTAAAACTCATCTAACAAAATGGGGCCGTTGCGACTCGGCTTGGTTAAGGTTTTCGATTTGATTGTAATTTCTTTGTGTTTTTGGCTTGTTTTGTTATTTGACTTTTTTTTTGTTTGAGTATGCAAGGCACGTTTAACTATAACTATGGTGGATACATTCCCGGCATGGGAGGGCATGGTGCAAACTATACCGGGAATGAGACATTGTATAATGGGTATGGCAACGTGGGAGGGCATGGTGCAAACCATGTTGCCAACGGTGGCTACGGTTATGGGAGACCCGGCATGGGAGGGCATGGTGCAAACCATGTCGGGTTTGATGGTTTTTTGGGCATAAATGGTTCCTTGGGGGGTTATGGTGCTCAAAGTCCCTATCCAAACGTGCAAACCTCGACTTCCCGCCCATATGGCTATGATGCTCCTCACTATTCTCCGAACGTGCAAAGCCCAACTTCCGGCCCGTATGGCTATGATACTACTCATTATAATTCAAATATGTGTCGCCTGAAGCCCGGCCCATATGGAGCCCCTCCCATTTTTCATTCCAATCCTATGCCGACTACGACTCCAAGTGGGAATATGGTGGGTGGATATTCGAGTCCCGCCCCGTATGGTGGTAATGGCATTCCCGTTCATGGTCCGACTATGCATAATGGTCGCTTTAGGAATTCCGACCCGTGTCGAGGTTCTTCCACTCCGGATTGCTATTTTGGGACGAGCATACCCATATCCCTTCAAGATCTCGAAGAGTATGAGTTGTTTGGTGGTCCGGGCTCCAATATCACATGTGGCTCTCCCATTCGCACTATGGGAGATGTTAGTAGACCTTTTTTGGGATGTGGATGGTGTGGATCGCGTGGTCATGTTATCGATTGCCCGGAACTCTCCTCGCCAACGCATCCCTCGGAGAACGTGTATGGGGATCATGGACTTCATGTGGAACCCAATTATGCTATGCCATCTTTTGCTCCACCGCCGAATCATTATCCAGTTGTTACTCCTCCTGTGGGCCCTTATCATCAGAATATTCTGGTGATTTCTACTACTCCACCTCCCGATCCGGATCCATGGGCCATTACAAGCTAATTCTCAAGCCCACCTTCACCTATCCCTCTGGTCACGTTCCCCGATTAGTGTGGGGTACTTGATTTGGTTGCCTCGCCGTCGGAAGAGGACTTGTTTTCATTTTCAGATGATTTTAACTCTCTTGATCCTTTGCCCTTTACTTCAAAAGAGTCTTGTGAAGAATGGGTATATATGGAATTCGTCAAGGCCGAGGTCGAACGGGTTTATATTGGGAATTTTATTAATGAGGACGTGGTTGGCCCGGACATCGATATTGAGGGATGTTGTGAGGATGAGCCCATTTTTCTTGAAGATGAGCCCCTTGTTCTTGACGATGAGTACGTTGTGCCTCTATGTGCCCCCGGTTTACGTGAAGATGATTCTCGGTGTGCCGTTGAGGGCAACGACATATTTTCGGCGGGGGAGGTGGCGATCATTGATGAGAAGATTGGAGAGTTTAAAGATCTTCTTGGGGTAGAGATTGTTGATGATGGGTTAGAAGTTGAATCCGTCGAGAAGCTTGAAGATTTTCTTGGAGTGGAGATTGTTGATGATGGGTTGAGATTCTTTTCCATCAAGAAACTTGAGGATTTTCTTGGGGTGGAGATTATAGAGGATAAGATGGGAAGACTTGATGATTATCTCGAGAAAGAGGAGGAGTGCAAGTCGATTACCATCTTGGCTAGATCGAACCGAGGTGAAGAGGAGAGGTCGGTTGATATTCTTACAGTTCTCAAGGGGGATATTGGTTGGAAACCCGGAGTGATAAAGGGCGCTAGCCCTTGGACTTACTTGCATAAACTTGTTTTGGAGGATGATGTCACACTACCTCGAGAATTTCAAAGGCATTTGAATCCAAATTTTAAGAAGTCCGTGGACGACGAAAAGATGACCGAGGACGAAAAAGGAAGGTTGATGGCRRCYAGGGATAAAACGGGATGGAGGATGTTGGTCGATAATGAAAAGTTAAATGTGGCTACCAAGAATGATCGTTTCCCTTCCCCGTTGCTCGACCACATGTTAGAAAAGATACCCGACCATTACTCCTTTTGTTTTTGGGATGAGTCCTCGGGTCACTTCAAAACAACAATTTAACCCGAAGATCTATCCATGACGACTCCTATTTGCCCGATGGAATCACTAACCGACCACTATTCTTTTCAATTCCTAGATGAGTCATCGGGCCACTACAAAACCACCATTCCACCCG
>BMAC01000548.1:632640-745948 GCA_014905375.1 Phtheirospermum japonicum
GGCGCTGCTCGGACACTGGGTTACCCAGTGTTAGGAACGTACCTATTGTCGGCAGTGCAGCTTGGCGAGAGTTTTTGCATTGGTTTTGGTGTGCAACAAGGCTTGGCGTCAATTTCGGCTTCGCCTGGCGTGCCTTGGGTAGTATTCCAGAATGTTTACCCATTTTGGAGCATGCTCTTGGCATCAAGTATGGCTTAGATTTTGGTGTGCGCCAAGGTTAGAATTTTGGCTCTCAATGCCTTTACCTATAAAAATAGGATTTTGAACATAAAAATCCAAGAATTTCACCAAACCTCAAATTAATTGAAGCCATTTAACCCTTTCAAACATAAAATAAAAAAGTAACACAAAAAATAATAAAACAAGAAAAACAACCTAGAAAACTAGCTAATCGACTCAGAAACTAATAAAAACAATATAAAATCTTAATTAAAAATACGAGAGAAATACCACAATTATATGCAAAACAACCACCCCACACTTATCGGTTTGTTCGTCCTCGAACAACAAAAAGAATCGAGTATGTACATGCAATGAACATTATGCAAAAATAAAAGTCCTTGTGCTTATCCTTATTAATATAATGAAAGTATCAATATAAACTCATTATCGTTAAGCATTGCTCGTATTACTCTTTCTCAATTGAAAACCAAATCGATGACTTCCTCACAAATAGAACTTTGAGGGTGTTCGCTCGATTCGCTCAAGTGTTTTATATGGGACGTGTATACACTCGAATCGGACAATTCATGCACCTTGTCAAGATTTTAAAAATCAGACGCTCAAAATTGCTCATAGTACATGACCAAATAAGAATTGAAAGAGGTCTTTATTATGGGTTGTAATGTTGGCTCTTTGGTAAGGTATGAAACATTTGGATATAGTGGCTAACACACGATCAAACGTGATCAATAACACACAAAATCCTAATTTCTAAAACCCGAAGCTTATAATCGCTTCACCTTTCCCAATTTGACAAACTTTCATTCAAAACCCTTCCGTATATTTACACACTTTTCTGATTTTATTTCACAACACTCAAAAGCTTTTTGAATTTGCTTCTTTTTGACAAACTTAGCCTTTTTGAATTAGGCTTTTTGCTTGAACGCACGCTTTATTACTTTTCGTGATTTGTGTTGGAGTATTATTATTCTTCTCCTTTTTTTTTTGTATAAGCAACTCAAAACGCGAAACCCACAATCAATTTCCCTCACATTTCGAGTATGGATAGTATTTCCCATCTCCACAAACGCTACCCTCTTATCAAATCGCCCAAGATTGAAGTCGGAAAACGAAACCCAATAAAAGGAAACCAAGCAAAACAAAAAACATAAAGACCAAAAAGAACCAAAAGACAACTCCAAAATATTTTTTAGTTTTTTTTTTCAATTTTTCAAATGTTTTTGGATTTTCATTTTAAGAAGAAAATAAAATAAATAAACGAGAAGAACTTAAGTTGCCTCCCAAGAAGCGCTTGTTTTACGTCACTAGCTTGACGAACTCATTTTTTAGTCAAGGTGGAAAGATAATGGGAGGATCCATCAAAACAATCTCCTCCTTGTCGGGAGTATCCACTCTTTGGAGCGTTCTCGGCCCATTGCATAACTTGAATAATATTCGCCAAAAAGCAAACGTTCCAATTGGGCAAATGAAGCTCGTCTCGGCTAGGTCTTCGGGTGGAATGGTAGTTTTGAAGTGCCCCGAAAACTCGTCTAGGAAACGATAAGAATAATGGCCAGCTATCTTGTTCAACCTTTGATCAAAAAATGGGGGAGGGAAATGATCTCTCTTGGTAGCCGTATTTGACTTCGTAGAATCGATCGACATCCTAATCTCATGGTAGCCCTTGTGGCCAACAATTCTCCTTTTCAATCCTCAAAAATGAACATGCCGCTCGTCTTTGGTACCAAGTCAATGGGATTCACCCACTCTCTTTTATAAATCAAAAATATCAATCCTTCCCACAACAACCTCCAAATCCCGGCCTTCACTATCTCTTTAAGATGTGGGTTCAAAAGGGTAAATCCCTTGACAACACCGGGTCTCCACCCAATAACACCCTTAAGAAATTTAAGCTCTTCAATCGACCTCTCCTCTTCCTCTCGGTCCGATTCTTCAAAGATAATAATCGGCTTGCACTCCTCTTCCTCTAAATAGGTATGCGTTAGCTCGAACAAATCACCGATCCCTTCAAGGTACTCTTTAAGCTCTTTAATCTTAGCATCACTAACCTCCACCTCCCCATTTAAAGTTTATTCGTTGCCCTCAACGACACATAAAAAATCTTTTTCACTCACGTCATTGGCACATAGAGGCACAACGGACTCATCGTTAAGAACATGGGGCTCATTACCCTCACAACGATCCTCAATATAGATTTCCCAGACAATATCTTCCTCAAGGCTCCTATCCTCCATATAAACTCGTTCAACCATGGCCTTGATAAAGTCCATATATACCCACTCTTCGCAAGATTTTTTTGAAGTAAAAGGTAAAGGGTCAAGAGGAGTAAAAATACTCGAAATCGAAACCACGTCCTCCCTCGAATGAGTCATCGGCATATCGAACAAGGAAATTGAAGGGTAAGGAGGAATCGGGCCCGGGCTAGACATTTGAGCGATTTGAGCCTCCAACGCCGCCATTTTCTTAATCAACTCAATATCCTTAGATGATAAAGGTGGAAGCACCTCATTAGCATGAACATACGTTGGTGGAGGAAATTTTGGCTTAGGAAGAGTAAACACCCCCACAAAGGGTCTATTAAAATCTCTCATAGTGCGGATAGGGGGGCCACTTGCGACAAAGGAGCTCAGTCCTCCAAACAACTCGTAAGCCTCAAGATCCTTAGAGGATAAATCCATGCGTGCCTTAGAATACGTCGCTCGAGAAGATTTTTGCTCGGGAGGATGAAACATCCCTAAAAAGGGTTTGTTAAAATCTCCCATAGTGCGGATAGGGGGTGCATCGGAGCTCAAACCTCCAAAGTACGCATAATCATCGAGATCTTGGGCATTAATGGTGGCACCAATCGGGGCTTGATTGAAATTGGAAGTACGAGAATTGCCATACAGGCCAGGATTTGGATTTCCACCACCCACATTTCCACTCGAATACATATTCGGCATAGGATTGACATTATAAATGGGGGGGATCCATACGGGCCGGGATTTGGGCTCGGCATATTTGGAAAATGTTAAGGATCACCATAGCCATACGAATTGGAAATCGGGGCTTGCACGTTCGGATAGGGATTCGGAGCTCCATAACCACCGAAGGAACCATTCATGCTCGAAAAATCATTAAACCCGACATGGTTTGCACCATGCTCTCTCATGCCGGGTTGACCATAGCCATATCCACCATTGGCAACATGGTTTGCACCATGCCCTCCCACATTGCCAAGGCTATTATACAACATCTCATTCGCAACATGGTTTGCACCATGCCCTCCCACGTTGGGAATGTATCTACCATAGCTACAAGTACCTATCATACTTAACAAAAAAAACGTCAAATACACAAGAAACCCACAATCGATTTCCCTCACATTTCTTGTCAACTAATTCGAGTCATTCATCTTGACTCGAATTTGCCAAGATGGTAATCGGTTTACTCTCATCTTCCTCCAAATATGTATGTGTTAGTTAGAACAAATCACCGATCCCTTCAAGGTACTGTTCAAGATTTTCAATCATAGCATCAGTAATCTCCACCTCCCCCACCAACAATTTGTCGGTTCCCTCAATGACACAATCATAATATCCTTCGCTCACGTCGTTGGCACTTTGAAACACAATGGGATCATCGGTATGAACAAGGGGATCATAATCCTCACAACGATCCTCACTATAGACTTCCCGGACAATATCCTCCTCAATGCTCATTTCCTGCATGTAAACACGTTTGACCAAATTTTCTATCTTGTCCATATATATCCGATCGATAATAGAACTTTTTGAAAGAGAAAGCAAAGTGAGGTCCACGGGGGTGGAATCAATAGGAGTAAGAACACTCGGAATTGAAAACACTCCACTTCCCACAGCGAGATGACCGTACTATCAACCACCCCACACTTATCGAGGATAGTATCGAGCGAGTCCGATGCTACGAGAAAAGATTGCATGAGGGTCGGATCGGAGGATGGGGTAGGATCATTCACAGGGATAAGTGGGCCCACGTGAGGAGTAACAAGAGGATTATGAGTCGGCGGTGGAGCAAAAGATGTCATAGCACAATCAGGTCCCTCTTGATATCCATGACCTTCATACATTTCCTCCGAATGAGACCCCGGCATATTGAATGAGAGAAGTGAAGGGCAAGACTTGGTATCATGACCACACGTTCCACACCATGCACATCCCACAAAAGGTTTGTTAACATCCCCCATAGTGCGGATGGGGGGGCCACTTGCAATAATGGAGCTTGGACCGCCTAATAACTCATTCGGATCGGGCTTTGGAGGTCTATTGGTGGTACCAATCGGAGCATGATCGAAATCGTAAGTCATCCCCAAAAATGGTTTGTTCACGTCACCCATGGTGAGGATAGGGAGACCACTTGCGACAATGGACCTCGGACCTCCAAACAACTCATAAGCTTCGTGATCTTTAGCGGATAGGGTTATGCGCATTCCAAAATTGAGATTCAAAGTAGGAGGACCTCCACACGGGCCGTGATTCCCAAAGCTACCATTATACATGTTCGGACAATGATCGGGAACTCCATTACTTCCATACGGGGTGGGAATCAGATATTGACCACCAACGTACCCATTCGAACTAAAGCCTCCATTATACATGTTCGTGCATTAATCGGGTGCAATATAACCACCATATGGCCCGGATGTTGGATTATGCATATTCGGGAAGTGGTTCGGAGCACCATATCCTCCATACGAACCATTCGTACCCGAGAATCCCTTAAGATGACATGGTTTGCACCATGCCCTCCCATGTCAGGTTGACCATAGCCGAATCCACTATTGGCAACGTGGTTTGCACCATGCCCTCCCACGTTGCCAATGCCATTATACATCCTATTCCCAACATGGTTTGCACCATGCCCTCCCATGTTGGGAATGTATCCACCATAGCTATACGTACCTAACATACTTAACAAAAAATGTAAAATAACCAAGAAAGCTAAAAACACAAAGAAACCACAATCAAATCGAAAGCCTTAACCAAGCCGAGTCGCAACGGCACCATTTTATTTTGTAGTTTTTCGTGGTGATGAATATATCAAAGGTTCATTTGGCTTGGTATTATCGAAAATTGATTTGAATGTAAGATTGAATGTGTTTGTAGCTTTGGAAATTAAAAGAAAATGAAAATAAAGCAATTAAAGCAAGCAAAGCTAATGAAACATGTAAATGACTAGCTAAAAATGTAAAGTGCAAGTTGGTCGGATGCCTCGGTCGTATACCTTCAATGAAAATGCAAGCAAAATTGAAAATTTAGCAAGAACAAGCAGTTTTTCATCAAGTACAAGCATGCATGCTCAAGGTACAACCATGCATGCTCAAGGTACAACCATGCATGCTCAAGGTACAACCATGCTTGCATGAACATAAAAACTTGAATAATGCAAATTTTTGTAAATTGAAAGCACAAATAGATAAAGTAATGAAAATGTACGGGAAAGTTCAAAACTTTATGGAAGACAACAAGGAACAAAGCATAGATCTCGATTTAGCATGAAACAAAGCACAAAACTAAAATTCAAAATAATGCATGTGAAAAACTCAAAATCAAGACGATCCAAGACCCGATCTATGATCTAGACGTGTCACTCATCTAGATTTTATAGCCAATTCTTAAGATATAACATGAATTCAAGGTGCTAAGACAAAAATCATAAAAATGAAGAAAATGCATGAAACATATGAAATTGCGTGAAAGTAAAAAATCTAGGCCTCGATCTATAATCTAGATGTGTCACTCAACTAGATTCTATAGATGATTCCCAAGATCAAGCACAAATTCTAATACCTAAGGCAAAAAGCATAAAACAAATGAAGAACAAAGCATGAAATTGAAATAACGATTACTAGAATTAGAGAGAGAATCCAAAAGCTTGATTGAAATTGCAAGGAATTAAAAATCCAAGGGAGTAATTGAATCCTTCTTGAGCTTACAAACCTAAGGCAAAAATTTAGTCAAAGAGCTAGAGAGAATAAATCCCAAACCCAAGCTTGGGTTGGGAGGAGGTGTGATAGATCTTACAAAATGAGAGTTGGGTCCTATTTGTACTAGTTTTAATTGGGTTTAAATGGGCAAAATTAGCTAAAAAGGTTTGTATTTCCCAGGTTTGACCAATTTTGACCAGAAATGGTATTCCTAGACCATTTGCTAGCCAATTGGCACATTTTGGCTCATTGTGATTCGGTATGGCTCGGCCATGGGCGCGCATGGGCGAAACTGGGCGGCACTGCTTGGACACTGGGTAACCCTGTGTTGGGAACGTACCCAGTGTCACAGGAGTTTGGCGGTATCCTTGGCGAGAGGCGTGGCGAGCGCCAGCGCTGGGCGCAGGAGGATGCGGGCGTGCGGTGCCGGGGGCTGCTCGGACACTGGGTAAACCCAGTGTCGGGAATGTACCCAGTGTCGGCGGTGAAACTTGGCGCGAGTTTTGGCATTGGTTTTGGCGTGCGCCAAGACTTGGCATCAATTTTGGCGTTGCCTGGCGTGCCTTGGCTAGTATTCCAGAATGTTTGCCCATTTTGGATCATGCACTTGGCGTCAAGTTTGGCTTGGATTTTGGCGTGCGCCAAGGTTAGAATTTTGGCTCTCAATGCCTTTACCTATAAAAATAAGATTTTGAACATAATAACCCAAGAATTTCACCAAACCTCAAATTAATTGAAGCCATTTAACCCTTTTAAACATAAAATCAAAAAGAAACACAAAAAACAATAAAACAAGAAAAATAACCTAAAAAACTAACTAATCGACTCAAAAACTAATAAAAACACGAGAAAAACAACACAATTACATGCAAAACAACCACCCCACACTTATCCGTTTGTTCATCCTCGAACAACGAAAAGAATCGAGTATGTACATGCAATGAACATTATGTAAAAAGAAAAACCCTTGTGCTTATCCTTATTAATATGATGAAAGTATCAACATAGACTTGTTATCCCCAAGAATTGCTCGTATTACTCTTTCTGAAATGAAAACCAAGTTGATGACTTCCTCACAAATGGAATTTTGAGGGTGTTCGCTCAATTTGCTCAAGTGTTTGTTACATGGGACGTGTATACACTCAAATACGACAATGCATGCACCTCGTCAAGATTTCACAAATTAGAAACTCAAAATCACCCATTGTACATGACCAAACAAGAATTGAAAGAGGTCTTTATTTTGGGTTGTAATGTTGGCTCTCTGGTAAGGTATGGAATATTTGGATATAGTGGCTAACACATGATCAAACCTGATCAATAACACACAAAACCCTAATTTATAGAACCCAAAGCTTATAATCGCTTCACCATTCCCCAAATCACCAAACTTTCGTTCGAAACCCTTTGTACACTCACACACTTTTCCGACTTTTATTTCACAACACTTAGAAGCTTATTGAATTCACTTTTTGCTAAACTTAGCCTTTTTAAATTAGGCTTTTCGTTCGAACGCACGCTTTATCAGTTTTCGTGATTTGTGTTAGAGTTTTCTTCTTCTTTTTTTTTGTGTAAGCAACTCGAATCCCAAAACCCACAATTGATTTCCCTCACATTTCTAGTCAACTAACAACATAATCTCTCACCTCATAATATATGAAGATATAAGAGCTAAAATCGAGCTCGGCTAACAAGAAACGAGACATAGGCTCAAGGAGGCTCATTTGGGTTTTTTAAGTAGCATATATATTTGGATATGGCCGGAATAAGGGTGATATATGTGCCTCGATGTCATTTCCAAATTCAATCATGTACGAGAAAAATCAAGCATCCTCAATGCAATTTCCAAAAAAATGCAAGCAAACCGATAAATCACACAAGGCTACTCACTAGTTTGCACCGAATTCGGAAAACAAAATCAAAAGAGCTTTTAGTGCATTGCAATATTTTCACGAGTAAATGTTATATATATATATATATATATATATATATATATATATATATATATATATATATATATATATATATATATATATATATATATATATATATATATATAGGCGGTTTTTGGACAAAACTCAAAAATTCAACTCCTTACAAAAGAGGGCATAAACATGTAAATACCCGACAAGTAAACTATTCAAACTTCCAAACATATGGAGATTTCTTAAACATGTAATAGACACACAAGACACAAAAAATCGACTCAACTATATAAAAGCACAAATAGTAAGCGTCACTTTGCCAAGGCTCGAGAAAAGAAAGACAAATCATGCTTTTCGACACCCGGACCCTAACCACTTACCCACCCCACACTTAAAAACCATGAAATGCCCTCATGCATTTTAATGAAAACCAACTAAAAAGAGGGTGAAATAGAAGCTTCCTTAACCAAGCGAGTTTGAGTCAAGCTTGGTGGGGTCCATATAAGCATCTAAGCAATCCAATCAAAAATCGAGCATGTCTAGTATCTCCCGATTTCATGAACCACTAGTGCAGAAACTGCATATCAAGAAGGGTAATTCTGCCTATCCAAAATGCCTTTCTGTGCCTTCTGTAGTGACATAGTTCTAGAAAGTCTATACTTTCCAGAACGTCTTTTTTTACCCTTCTGGATTGGCAGACTTTCTAGAAGGGTAAAAGAAAGGCGTTCTAGAAAATAATTTGTTTGTTCTAGAAAGGTACCATCCCATGTTGATACACTTTCCAGAACGGTTATCAGAAAAGACGTTTTAGAAAGTATGATTTTCTAGATTAATTTTTCATAAAACTGTTCTGGAAAGTACAACTTTCCAAATCGTTAATTATAAAATACTATTCTATAAAGTATAACTTTTTAGATCAGTTTTTGAAAAAACCGTTCTGGAAAGTACAACTTTCCAGATCATTATCTTTAAAATACTGTTGTTGAAAGTATAACTTTCCAGATCAGTTTTTTAAAAACCATTCTGGAAAGTACAACTTTCGAGATCATTATTTTGAAATACCGTTTTGGAAAGTATAACTTACCAGAACATATTTTTGAAAAACCGATCTGGAAAGTATAACTTTCGAGAACAGTAAAATCTGTTCTGGAAAATTTTGCCTTTTAGAACGTTCTGAATTGTTGGAAAATACGCTTTCATCAAATGTAAAACATAAAAAACACAATACTATTAAAAACACCAAATCCTCATTGAAATCATAATACTTATTAAATAAATAATTACTGATTTTACATAATTTAAGTTGTTGGTCCTCTACAAGACATAGTTTACAAAACTTATAATTAACACTAAAAATAAATAAATAATAAACACTTGGAAAGCTCAATAATTCTAATCCAAAAGGTATGATTATATCTCCAACCTGCTTGAGGACTGAGCCGGTCTCTGAACTCCTTGAACTTGAGATTCCTCATGTTTTCAAAAGTGAAAATGTAGACCGAATCGTACTTCTCCACAGCATCTCGTATCGAGTTCACCACAATTTCTTTATGCGCCCTTCCTTTCTTCTTTGTCTTCGATAGAGTCACTACATATCATAGATCAATGGCTGAAAAAAGCACATCCATGTTAATAACCAAGAAATAATAATATTATGTCTATGAAAAAGAAAAAACTAGTTAAAAGTGAACAAAATTAAAACTAACTGTCCAAAGAACGAGCAATCCAAATATTCCAGACCTTAATCTAACACAGAGGACTATCAACAACAACTGTAAGGAATTTCTAGGAACCATATAATCGATAACCCATTTATATAATCAAACTGAATTTAATAATGAGCCATAATTTCAACTAATAGCACTTTAATTTGGGTACAACATGTTGTAGTTACATCTAAAGGATTTACCTCAACAAATCCAGTTCTAGAATTTTGGGCTTAAAAAATAATGATTTCATTCATATGCTCTAGGATTCAAGAAGAAAACAC
Organism: Phtheirospermum japonicum; assembly: GCA_014905375.1. Classification (NCBI taxonomy): domain Eukaryota; kingdom Viridiplantae; phylum Streptophyta; class Magnoliopsida; order Lamiales; family Orobanchaceae; genus Phtheirospermum; species Phtheirospermum japonicum. The sequence continues at coordinate 642,683 of BMAC01000548.1, forward strand.
AATCTATGTTATTTCAGTTCCTAGGACTTTGTTTAAATCCCTTGAAACAATATTTGAAAGTTGATATCATTGTATCACCTTGTAACCTTTTAATTTTCCTATATATAGTCATATAATGTAAAAACGATCATATGACGATTAGGATGTAAAAAATAAACATAATTCGTACCCAATTATATAAAACCCCGCAAAGAAAAAGATATTATACATAACCCACAAAGAGAAAGAAATTATACATATCAAGCAAATCCATAGATCCACTAGTACAAAAACAGGATTCAAGAACAGGGATTTAAGAACGCCTCAGGAGGCGGCGTTCTTAAATGTCAGGCGATGGCATTTTTGTAATAAAAGTGTCACATACGAGAACGTCTTTTTCAAAGATGTTCTGGTATACTGTATATCCAAAACGTCGTTAAAAAGACGTTCTCGTAAGTGTACTTTCCAGAATATCGTTAAAAACGACGTTCTCGTATGTTAATTATTAAGAACGTCTTTAAAAACGACATTCTATTTTTAATATCGAAAACGTCTTTAATAAAGATGTTCTTGAATGTTTTACTATTAAGAACGCCCCTCTCAAAGTCGTTTTGGATTAAAATTTATCTTTAGTTAATTAATATCCATTCATCAATTTCATCTCCCCGCTCGCCCGAAAAAAACCTTCCCACCTTTCATCTCCCCGCTCGCCTGCTCCCCGTTTTCTTCTAATTTCTTCAAAAAAATTTGAAACTTCATCGTCTCTGGCACCGGTTAACTGGATTAATAGAGCCTTAACCTCCGATGGTCTCAACCTTCCTACCCTCACATCAACCCCAATTCGCAAAACCCCCCTGCGATTTTGAGCGCCGATCCCCTTTTGGGGAAAAATGGTGAATCCTCGTCCAGCGGCTCTCCGGTTGAATGCCACCCTCACAGACCTTTGACACTTGCTGTAGGTACTATCACGACAATCAATTTCATCAATCGCTTCCCAATTGATTCTAATTTAAATCGCGAGGTCCGATCCCCTTTTGGGAAAACAGACAAAATTCCGGCCGGCGCCTTTCCCGTTCAATTCGGGTTGTACAATCCTTCCCTACACCCAATCAAATATATCCCAATTGTCAATTTCAAAGAACGTGGCTCAATTGATGAGGTGGTGTCGACAGACCATCATCAGCATCGCAAAAAGTTCTCTTTTCCCACCTGACTCATATGTGGAGACTGTTTTGAGGTAAATACCGATTATAACAAGTTTATGAAAATGATTTATACTATAAGAATGCATATAGACGAGACATTAAAAATGTAATTCATCAATGTGGTATTGCAGGTTCGGCTAGATAAGGTTCTTGAGGACGATGGTCCGTTTGATATTAGTAGCTACCAGGTGAATCTTTTTTGCCGTTTCTTATAATTAAGCTTTTTTTTTTGCAGAGTGAAGTATATCTGTAATAAATAAATTGTAATGTGGTGTTGTGGTTATGTAAATAAATTCTTCGAAAACCAAATATTTGCAGTTTGCCATGCACTACTCATGGTCTACAAAGGCATGTGCGAGGAGGGCCCTGGCCAATGTATCAGCTTTACTTCGGCCAGGAGGCATCTTCATTGGATCAATGCGTGATGCCAATGTCATAGTCAAAAAGCTTAGAGAAGGTTTTTTTTTTCTTCATATAATTGTTTTTTGGCCTGCAATTTATCCACATCTCCATTGTTGAGTGTTCAATACAGGCCATTATTTTATATGTGTTATGTTTTAATAATTTTTCATCTTTTATTTTTCCAATGCTGTGTATAAGTCTTACCTTAATGAATACAGCTAACGGTCTAGAGATTGGTAATAGTGTGTATTGGATACGTTTGGACAAAGAGTTTCAAAACAAGGTTAAATTCACGTTCTCAGACAAAACTCTTTTCGATAAAGATGGTTTCAGTTATTGTTAACTACCTTTTAGTTGTAATTTTATTTTATTAATAAACCACTTTGGTCTTGTTTCAGAAATTTAAGTCTTCAAGACCTTTTGGCACAAGTACAAGTTCCATCTGGAGGTAGATATAACTTTTATCCTTTCCGATTGTCTCGTATTTATCATTTTTTTCTTTTTTTAAAAATTATTATGGTTGAGAAATTCTCTTGTAAGATGCTGTGGGTTGTCCCGAGTGGATTATCCCTTTTCATGTCTTCAAAGCGTTGGCTGAAGAGGTAATCAAAATTTTGCCTTCTGGAAATTGTGAAGATAAAGCACCCCCAATTGTTGTATGAGTCAAAGCCGTACAAATTACTTCAAGGAGGAAGTAATAATCTCTTCTCTTTCATTTCTTTTTTTACCCGAGCATTGTTTTATTTTTGCATTTCTTAAATTATTCTTATCTGTGATCTCACTGTTCGATAATTCTTGATTTTGGTAGCTGGCATTCCGAATGTTAGATGGTTTGGTGTTGAAGGAGACTATAATTTCCTTGTGATGGATTTGTTGGGACCCAGTCTTGAAGATTTGTTTAACTTCTGTAGTTGTAAGTTGTCTTTGAAAACCGTTCTCATGCTGGCTGATCAGATGGCATGCAAATTTATTTGTTCATGCTGAATTAAACTTTATGGCAATTTCATGTTTCAATACATTTTTGGTAATTATTATCATTATTAATATTAATATTAATATTAATATTATTATTATTATTATTATTATTATTTGCCTCTACAGATTAATCGGGTTGAGATTATTATTTGTCTCTTTTGAATATATATACTTTCATGTTGTGTAAGATTTTACAATTATTTGTTTATTATTATTATTATTATTATTATTATTATTATTATTATTATTATTATATTATTATTATTATTATTATTATTATTATTATTATTTTCTCTCAGAATGTTGTTTCACAAAAATTGAGTGAAGTTAATTGGACCCTCTGAGGCATTGATCTCAACAGTTCAGGTAGGTTGGCTTTTTCTTTCTCCAATTGACCGTTTTCTCGTTGTTTATCAAGTTTACCATTTTCCTACATGATATTGACTTTTCGATCCATTTCTAGTGTTGTAGTTAAAGAAGATAAGAAGTTAATCTCTGTTCTTTCAATTGATGGCCGTGATGGCCGAGCTTCCACTCTCAAGGTACAAATCTTGTCTAGATTGATTAATTTATGTCCTAAACAAATTGTATAAAATTTTATGGTATTGAAAGTTTTATGGTAACACAGGAAGAGACGCTGGAGGATTTGCATGAGTGGAAAAAGGCACTTGAGGAGGCACTTTTGAATGCACCTAATGCCGCTCTTGTTATGGGACAAAATGGAATATTCCGGAATGATCAGTCTAACGGGGCTGATGCATCATCAGAAGGTACGCTTCTTCTCACTACGTAATGTGCGATGATCTTTTCGTGCTGTTGCTTAAATATTTATTTATTTTTGGTTCTGCTTTATAGTGAAAGACAGACAGACGGACACAAAAATCGTTAGTAATCGGCCGACCAGTTTTACTTGTGCTGGAAGATATAGACGGCACTCCGTCCTTTTTGGAAAAGGATCTTCGGTTTCTTGAAGAGCGTGGTAAAGAAGTTAAATTTGTATTATTTACAGTTTATGTACTCTGTCGATCAAAAATAGAAAGTGCCATTTATCACGTTTATGCCCCCTTCGTACGTAATTCTTCATTTTATACTAGGCTTGTGTTCTTTTACATGTTCCATGTTTGGAGAGTATTTTTTCACTATCATCTATTTTACCTCTTAAGAATTTTTGATGTTTATTTTATATTATGCTTAAATGTAATATGTTCGCAACATATGTATTATTTTAGCTAATTGCTTCGTAGGTCATTAAGTTGTTATTTTACTGTAGACTACATATGGTCATTTTCCTATTCTGTTGGTATTGATATGCAAAAGTCATATTCTAGGAGTCAAAACAGAAGGTATCTTGAGGTAAGCTGCTGATGTCGAAGATGTTGCGTGATTCGTCGCGAGTTTCTGGTTCTCAAGAGAAACCTGCTGCAGCCTGTAAGTAAGATCCTGATGTCTTTAATGGGAAATTTGAAGGTCTAATACCTCGTTATTTTTCATTTTGAGTTAAATTCAAGTCATTTGTTAAATATCTTCAATTCTTTGTGATTATGCATCTGGTAATCCAGATTTTGAATCAAATTTTATTATCAAATATTTACAAAAGTTGCACTGTTCGACCCATAGGTTCTGTGGAGAATTGTGGGCTTGAAGGGAACATTACAAGTTGAGCGAGGAAGCAAAGATGGGAAGCATGGATACACAATAATTTTATTCATTTATTTTATTTTCTTCTCTCTCTCTCTCTCTTCGGTTTTTAAAATGTATTACAATCATTTCTATTCATTTATGGTTGTAAACTTAAATTTTGTGGTTCGCGATTACAATTATAGGTGATTCTTTGTACGGCTGATGGCCAAAGCAAAAGCTGGTTCTACCCATTCAGTGGGGTGACTGATGAGATTAAAACTTTTTTGTCTGATATTTCACTGGCATCCCTAAAGGTAAATGGACATATGATTGTGCAATTACACAACCTGCTATCTCAATTATTTGCCTCTTGTTACCATCTTGAACTCATATTCTTTGTTTGAAAATTTTGTGATCGTTGACTTAATTAAGTTAATTTTGGCTGGTTTCAGCTGACTTGATGCAATTATCAACTATGTATATTCTCTTCTTTAAAAAAAAATTCTTAATTTTTTTTAAATGTGAAATATTCAATTAATACACCAAAATTATTATTATTTCAGCTAGATATATGAAATAAACCACCTGTCATTAGTAATATTTAACTAGAAGTGACTGATGAAAACCTACAATCTTTCTGGAGAAAGTAATATTGTAATCTAATATTAATTTATTTAATTTTTTTCATGTTACATTAAGCATCTTATTTATGATTCAATTGTTGTAGTTTTGCTGTAGTATATCCTTCATTTCATTTATTTCTCAATTTTCTTGGCAGAATGATGGCAGAATGTGTTGTGGTTTTTTAAATGTTTTGCTGGTTTGTTTATAATTGTAACCGATTAGCTACAAAAATAGTAGTTTTAATTTTATTTCCAAAACTATCTTTCCAGGTAGGGTAAATTTTCAGCTGTATATCTTGTCGGTGATCCATTCATGGAATATCTAATGATTTATCAAAGTGCTAAGTTTATTTATTTGTACATTTTTTTTTGAGTAGATATATAGCACATGGACCAAGACCAAGCACAATCAAGAGTGGTGTTACTTGGGATAGACTTAGAGCTCCCCCTGTCGAGACTTGTCCACACGATCTTCATATCTCTGATTGCTTAAACGAGCTGTGACCCGGTGATCAGATTGAGATCCAATGGAGGCGTAACAATGACTTACCATATGGTATTAATCAAACTCATTTGTGTTCAGTTTTTGTTTGTCAGTAGTTTTTATTTTTCCCATTTTCCTGGCGTTTTGTTTTAATTATTTTAAATCTGAAATAGTGTTACAAGGGGTGTTAGGTGTGATTATGATCTTCATGAAAAAGAAAGTTTGTTTGTAAATTTTGAAAAGATGGAAAAGAGAACATATTTTATTCACAAATTTGTAAAATAACGTATTTTCGTCTACGTACAGGTTGGTGGTATGGCGTCGTTGGCCACTTGAAAACCTGTGATGGAAATGCCAGTTACTACCGGTGTCATGAAAGTGGTGAGTTGCTACTATGTTTGCAAACGCTTAAAATAAGTGATTGTCAGCTTTTGCGAGAAAAAAAAAGGAGTAGTTTTTCGTATTCGCCCAAAATATTCTCGTTTAATTTATTCAACTTTTAGTTTCTATCTGCGAACACTACAATTCTTGGTAGGCCCATTGTTGATCCTCATTTTTCTCTGTATGTCGTGTCTTGCTTTTTTGCATACCGGCCCAACACTATGTTTTTTCATATTCTCATACAACATAGTCATAAGTGGTGTCTCAGTGGGGACAATTATGGCCAGCCAAAGTTGAAAGAAACCTACTTTTTTTGGTTGTGGGGGATTGAATGATTCTGCTTCATCTTGTCATTGTTGATATTGAGTTGCATTTTATTCCTTTCTCAAATCATAAATGAACCGATTAGATGAATTTTATCATTTATGTGGTACTCTGTGTATTTAATGTTATGCTCTATTATTGATTCCTGGCGTTTTGCTTGCAGGGATTGTGGTAAACAAGTCTATTTGGGTAAGCACATCCTCTTCACCTCTCCCCTTTTTTTCTATGTTTAGATTTAGTTCAGCAATATTGATGTCATGTTTAGYCATRTGSTTTAATGATTTTTCTTTGTTTTTTTGGTTTTTCAGGAGGGTTTGACACAGCTCATGCTGCAGCTAGGTAAGATTTTGGCTTCTAATGGAGATTTTTYGGTATTTTAGTCTTTTGAGAAGTTTGTTCTGARAGCAATTAATTTGTTCYTTCAGGGCATACGACCGTGCTGCAATCAAGTTTTGTGGGGTCGATGCTGATATTAATTTCACTATCGGCGATTACGAAGATGACATGAAACAGGTTAATATGAAGCTACATATATTGATTATTATTGGCAGTTTTTCTATGCAAGCCAGTGAGCCTTATACAGTTGAGGATTTGCAGACGACAGACTTGACAAAAGAAGAGTTTGTTCATATTCTTCGCCGTCAAAGCACTGGGTTCTCTCGAGGAAGCTCAAAGTACAGAGGCTTAACTCTACACAAATGTGGTTGCTGGGAAGCTAGAATGGGTCAATTCCTTGGAAAGAAGTAAGAATATCCTACGTAATTTCTTGGTTAGACATATCATTTAATTGTTATTGATGACTAACTGTAATTCTGTAATATTGAATATGATTATAACTGTAATTATAACGTGATCGAATGTTGCATTCGATCACGTTATTGTTCTTGGAACTAATTGTGGTAACATTCATGGTTCCCTTTTTTCCTATTTATTTCCTATTATCCATTGATTTTTCCCCTTATTATTTTTGTTATTCCCTTGTGTTGTTTGTATTGATATATTATGGTAATTGTGTATTATTGTGATTAATGTCATGTGTTTTGATATTTAGATTATATAAATGAAATGTGTTTTGTGAATTAAATAGGTAATAAAATTGTATGAGCAGGCCTGGAAAAGTGAATTTGGAATGAAATTTGATCTATTTGTTGGCACCTATTTTCATTTAATTTTTTCTTAAATTTTTTATTACTTTCTAAAACGGTTATTCAAAAACTCGTTCTGGAAAGTATACTTTCCAGAACGCCTATTATAGAGGCGTTCTCGAAAGTATCCTTTCAAGAACGCCTGTTTTTAGAGGCGTTCTCGAAAGTATACTTTCTAGAACGTCCCTTTTTCAGACGTTCTCGAAAGTGTACTTTCCAGAACGTCCATTTCTTAGGCGTTCTCGAAAGTACATTTTCCAGAACGTCCTTTTTTAAGACGTTCTGGAAAATATACTTTCGAGAACGTCCATTTTTTAGGCGTTCTCGAAAGTGTAGAACGCCTAAAAAATGGACGTTCTCGAAAGTACTTTCCAGAACGGGCGAAACCTGGAAAACTGACTTTCTAAAACGGCTAAAAAAATTTTTAAGAACGTCTCTGAAAAACGTTCTTGAAAGTCTGACATTCAAGAACTCCCTGCTGAGGCGTTCTTAAATGTCAGACTTTCAAGAACAGCTACATACAGAACGCCTCAGCAGGGCGTTCTTAATCTGCAGAAACAGGCGTTCTTAAAAGCTGTTTCTGCACCAGTGATCAGTACCAACAAAGATTTGCTTCAAATTTCATAGAAAACCAAACAAGAGTTTATTAATAAAAGGAAATCAATTGGAGAAATTACCAGCTTGATGGCTATTTCTCCATTTTGGATTTTCAAAGCCATCATTTGGGATCATAAATATGTCAAGATATAGGCCTCTAATCTCCTCCAATATCCTTTAATCTTTTATTTGGTATCGATTATAAACCAGCTAAATCTAATCGGGCCGATTGTAATCTGCTGTAATCTAATATATGATCCCAAGTGAGAATAAAACAAATTTATATAATTGTTTCCCAATAAAGAAACACACTGGTAGTAATTAAAAAATTAAAAAAAATTATTTTATTGTAGTTTCTTAATGCAGCTATCTTGACGAGGAAACAAGTCGATTAACGAGAGGTCTAAGAAAAATAAACCAAAAATTAAGGAAATCCCAATTCTTCTTGGGTCTAAGAAACCTTGGCCTAGGCCCATTCTACACCAGGCCAGACCAAAATTAGACCAAAAATTGACAGCTATACAACACACCAGCTTCCATAGGTGCAATATGTAAAACAGAAACATATATCATGGGGGTATTTGTAATTTTGAAATTTTAAATTTGTAATTAGGCTAAACCTCGAGGGTAATATTTGTAATTATCCCTAAAAACTACGTAAACGGGGAATTAATTACCTTTCGGAAAGGGAACATGGCGGTTGTCCAACAGAGAAACTTAGAGTTCTCCTTTCGACTGCTAACAACAAAGAAAACGATTACTTCACGTTTTTGATTGATTGTGATTATGTAACAAGTTTAATAAATATTGGATCTAAGACATACCGGGGTTTACTTTCAGGCTTGAGATGAATCGAATTCGGGCCATCTTTGTTAACTCGCTCATTCAATATATGAGCTCCCGAATTATCATTTCTCGCCATGCTCGGCGTACTCATTCCAATGCACAGCGCATTCCCATCTTTGCTTCGTATGGTCTTGAAGAGCTCTTTTGAATGGAAACACATGTGTGCGATGTGGGACCCACACTCTGACGGACACGTCTTGACGTATTTATCCTTTGTTAAGGTTGTCGGGGTCGAATCAAAGGTTTCTGAAGCATTACTTTTACATTCTACAGAGAAATGCGACTTAAGTGCACTCTGCGCAAGCAATTGAATAAGATGAAATACCGTTTCTTGAATTTCTCGTGTTTATTTGTTTCGTTATTCACGAGATTTATTCTTAGTTCGACGTTATAGCCCAACATATGTTGAGGAGCTCCGGCAATCACTTTCCACGATTTTTCAGCTTTTGTTACATAATCGGGACGGTCAAACTCCAATTCAACTACTATTGTATCTGCTGCATCGAAAGCGTGACATTTTGACTATGCAAATTGCAAGAATACTCAGAAGGGCTATTTACAAAAACACCCTTGAGGTTTAGTATATTTATAAAAAAAACCCAACTTTAAATAAAATACAAATCTCAAGGAGTGTTTGTATTATCTTGAAGGGGTATTTTTGTAATTTTGAAACATGATCAGGTATTTATTAGTAATCGAAGCTAAACCGCAAGTGTAGTTTTGTAACTATCACTAAATAGAAACACTAAATTTTTAGTATACCATGCATGAGACGAATATCCACCAACTTGCCCCGTTTCTGAAAGAACTTCTCGAAAGAACGAGGTGTGCAAATTCTAATAGCTCTCAACCAAACCAACTCCAAAGTCTCTTTATCGTCCTTCGTATTCGTTCCAACTTTATCAGGTTCATCCTCTTCACAACCACATGCAACAGAGCACTTCAAACTCTCACTGGTTGACGATGTGCTGTGAAAATCGCCCTCTGCAAAGTAGAACATGGGTGTGGTAGTACGAACAAAGTAATGTTTAAATTACGGAAACTACCCTAGATGTTTAGCTTAAATACAAAAAAAAAATATGGGTTAATTACAAAAAGTTACCCTTGAGGTTTGATCTTTATACAAAAATAAAATAAAATAATAATAATAACTTTCAAAATTACAAAAGTACCCCTCAGATATTTTATCTTACATTCACCCCTCATAAGTAAAAAATAAAAAAAAATACAAAACTCACCTTCACATTGAATCAAACCTCAAGGGTGAGTTTGTAATTTTGAAAGTTAGCTGGGATTTTTTGTAATTAGATCAAACCTCAAGTGTACTTTTTGATAATTATCAGTAAAAATAATAATTCTAGTTATCTTTCAAAACAACACATACCTTCGTAAGGTATTATGAAAACCCGAGTTTTGTAACATAGAAATAAAAAGGGTATGTTTTGTAATTATATCACCTAAACTAAAGAGAAAAATGGAATTTAGCCTATTATTCTCACGTGGTGCATTTAACGTTCTTGTGCTTAACCTAGCATCGTTCATATCATGCGAAGATCCTGTGGAGCTCAGTTGCAGAAGAGCTATTCTGAGCCACATCGTCTGATTCTTTGACATTCGTAGCTGTTTCTCAGTCTGAGAAAGTATTTTTAGCACATGGCTGAGTTGCGGCATGTCAACTTCAGCTGAGGTCACAGACAAAATTATTCGTGAAGCTAGCATTGACAAGTATTAAAAATGGAATTTTTTATAAACATTTCAGTTTTAGCTAATTACAAAAAGACCCAAAGGTTTATAAAATTACAAAAATCCCCTTCAAGGTGGTATTTTCTAATTTCCAAAAACCTCTTTGTTTTTAGAGATTACTAATAGAGGCTTAAAGAGGCTACTAACTGGGGTCACGGACAGATGCCTTGACCATATAACCTCTCTCGAGCAAGAATTTGACTATCAAGGATGCAATGAAACTTGATGCTCCAGTTACACAAACTGTATTCATTATTGCAACCTGCCTACTTAATTTTCACTCTAGCTCCCGTCGCATACACGTTGCGCGGTTGCAACCTGTAATATGTTTTCGAAATGAAGATGCAGCTTCTTCCCTGTCATCCAGCTGGCCCAGCTTGTCGTATACAATGGCCATCAAATAGAAATCTTCCGATGCTAACTCGTGATACTGTGCGCACGCAACGTCAAAATAAATGCCTTTCAAAACTAAAAAATACTTCCATGACAGTATTTACTAGAAAAATATAAATCTTAAGGAGGTACTTGTTAAATTTAAAAGATAACTCGATTTTATTTTTTATTTTTTTGTAATTAATCATCAATTTCATGTTTGATTGGATCTTTATTAAGAGTTCCAAGAGAAAGAGAACACTAACTTTGATTTTCACGGCCAACACATCGTGGGCCCACCATAAATGCATAAATTTCACATAAGTGAAGAAACTAACTAACCTCCAAGAGGTGAAGTTCTTCTGAATCTTGTCTTAACGTTTCTAAACCCATCTCTGAATCTTCCAAAACTAATTAAAGAACAAAAAAAAGCATGTGTTAATAACCTCCAAGGAAAGAGGAATAAAACCAGAAAAGGAAAGGGGGATGAAAAAGAATCTCGGTATCTAAATTCAATATGAGGGGAGATAGGTTTAAAAAAATCTCGTTATCCTGAAATAAAAAATGCCAATAAAAAAGAAAACCCTGAAGAATTATACTAACTAAGAATTATATTTAACTTATAAGAGCTAAAATGTACTTAATTCACCAAGAATCATTTCCACTTAGAATTTCCATTGGATCTTTTCAATGCACTTCTCATTCCAAGCTCAATGAACAATTTAATCATTAGAATCATTATAAAGCAAAGTACAAGCATAACATTTCCTTAGAATTATTATAGCCATTTACAGTTCACGAAAAATTTAATAGCTTAATACACAAGGTTATAAACAAAACATTAATATATATATACACACACATACACATATTGATACAGTTCTATGGTGCCAAAGCCTCACCTTCAATGCATTCTATATCTGAGAAGTCTCCGGCATCAATCTTAAAGTCACACCATCAACTTTAAGCTGAAAAATCTGAAAACACCATTTTTCCATTATTCCCAGCCATACTTAACCAAATATCAAAACCACCACCAAAAAATTAAAAATAAAATAAAACCATTTTCCCCAACATAGTATATCATCAAATGATATAAAAGAAAAAAAGTGTAACCTAGACACATGCCTGATGAAATGCCTCTGTGAGCAGGCACAATTAGAAAATGTACCTTGGTTAGCAACAGCAACAACAACAAGTTGAGACTCATAACTCATGGATGGCTCCAAACTTCATCTATTCAAAGAGGGCATCAGCATCAGCTTTACTAAAACAGAACAAGCGAAGGCTTTTTCCTAGTATTCGTGCCCTAAAGTAAAACAAATTCTTGAAACCAGCTGACATGGCACTTTTCTTAGAAGCAAGATTAGTGTTACTGGTACTATTGGCATTGATTTTGTTAAGGAAAGGGGTTTTTTGAGATTCTGGTGTACAAGAAAGTTTTAATGGGAGGGTTGGTTTGTAAGTTGTGGAAGAAGTCAGGGAAGTGGGTTTGGAGGGAGGTAAAAGCTTGGTGGAGGGGATGTTGCGGTGGTGATGGTGGAGCTGCCTCCATTGCAGGGAGGGTCATGGGTTTTCTATTTTAGGGTTAGGGTTACACACACTTGAAGGGAGAAAATGCTTCGTTTAAGGTTATTGTCCAAACCAAACCCTTTCATGTGGGGGAGGATGGGCAGGAGGCCGTCATGAGGAGGTGGTGGCCATCTCTCAAGGCGGTGGTGGAGAGAGGATGAAGACGAGGAGCTTGGAAGAGAAGGCGCAAAAGGCAGGCGGAGGACAAAAAGTAGAAATAAAAATAGAAATAGAAATAGAAAAAGAAAAAGAAAATAAATATAAAACGTAAGTGGGGTTTTTATTATAATTGGAAAACACTTACGAGAACGGTTTTTTTCAAACCGTTCTGGAATGACATACAGTCCAGAATGATATTAAAATACTGTTCTGGAATGTTTCAGCCCAAAAAGTGACCCACTATTGAGAAAGCCTGGAACCTTGAACATCTACTAGATCTGCACCACAAACACAGGTTAGAAAGGACCACTGGTGGTTTTCCGGTGGAAACCTCTCCGATGCTTAAGTCAATAAGCGTTTGAGGTGTTTCCAGAAATAAAGCAGGAATGCTCAAGAGAATGATGTAACATACCCCTCTCAGCCTTGGGGCTGAGATATTTATAGCTTTTCCTAGTGGGGACCCCAGCCGGGATCTCAGGAGCACGCACCGCGAATCTCGGGCCGTTGTGCAAAAAATTCTGACAAGTGGTCCCACTTGTCTCTTCCTGGGGAGCCCGAAAAATAGGTCTTCCCTGGTCCAGGTCTTTCTTCATTTCGTATTATCTCCGCTCTAGGATTTCCAGCATATTCCAAGGAACCAGACCTGTCGTGATCCAGCTCTTCTTGCCTTTTATGTTTCTTCCTTTCAACAGTTTAAATCTTGCCGTAATGATGACAAACTCTATCCCTTTAGAGGGCCAAATCAGGTCTTTCGCCCAGACTAGACTTGACTCCAGTCTCCGGAATTTCAGCTCGGCATCATGCTCCTATTGACTTCTCAAGNAGGTCTTTCGCCCAGACTAGACTTGACTCCAGTCTCCGGAATTTCAGCTCGGCATCATGCTCCTATTGACTTCTCAAGATGGCTACCCCCTGGGGGAAGAGCTACCCCAAACCAGGTCTGGCTTACCCGTTGCCCTATCAACTCCTCCCCCCAAACAGTTGTTGTAGATCGGTAATATCCTCAAGCTCTTTGTGGAATAAATGAGGTCATTCCGTCTTTTTATGACTTCTCGTACTGGGGGAATCACTATAAATCCGCCTGGCACCCAGGCCTAATTATTGGCATTAGTGGTGTCGGTTCAAGTTCCCGAACGGTTATCCCTTCCACACGTCTTCCCAAGTACGCGACGTATGACCTACCCTAGGTTGGCTAGTACATCCAGCTCAACACCTAGGGTACTGTTCAACTGTCCACATTAAATGCGCAAATCCCATCGAATCCCGCTTTTCTTGATTTCCGTAATTTTTGAATTTATCCTTTTTGCCTTTTACTTCCGTTTTACCCCTTTCTCTTTCTCACTTTTCGCTCCATACCTTTGAAAGAAATCACAGAGCTTCTCTCTCTCTTTTGACAATTTCCGGCAAATTTTTCCGATCTACTTTTTCTCTGGCAACTCTAGAAAATCAGGTACCCCTCTTAGTTCCTTGTCCTTTATTTGTTTATAATGTCATCTCCCCTAAATATAAGTGCCTCCCTGTCACCGCCGTCTATCTCCCCGGAGACGGCGGTAACCCTTTCTTCTTCTCCACTCTCCGCCTCAGAGGCGGGGGAAGTTTCCGCCTCTCCGTCAACTAATTCTATAGGCGAGATAGGGGCTTCACCATCTCAGCCCTCTATTAGCCCGGAAGCCACACAAATTCTTCCCCTATCACTCTTAAATTCTCTAGCGATGGCGGCCGCCGACTCATCTTCGTCTGGGGGTTTGGTATATCCATCGGCGGCCCCCGATCACCCCAAGATTACATCCATCCTTAGCCAACAGTCAATAGAGGAAATCCATTCCCAATATAAAATCAAAGAGCCTTTCGACCCTTACCCTCCTCCGGCGTGTATTTTGGCCTGTCAGGCACTGGAGGGGTGGTTAACTTTTTATGTCGACCAGTTCCAAGCGGGTTTACGTTTGCCGGTGAACCCGTCAATGCTAGAGATAGCCCATATATACAAGATCCCTATTTTCCAGTTTACCCCTAATTCTTTCAGGATAATGGTATGTTGCAACCTGGCCATGCGTTATGCCGTCCTGGACCCGACAACCCTCGTTTTCTACCAGCTTTTCCAGGCGAAGAACCTTTTCCCCTAGTTGCTTTTATCTCACAGCCAGACCCGGGGTGCATTTTATACAAAATCTCCCTTCCTCTCACAAGGCCTGGCGAAAAAAGTTTTTCTTCGTCCATTGTGATGAAGATTGGGGTTTTGATCCCCATCCCATAGATAAATTACCTTCTTACCCTCAACTGACCGTGGCAGGCAGACCTGCACATATTCACAAAATCATATCCACTCTGAACGAGAACCCCATCAATATTAATGAGCTCCTCCTCCCCCACGTTCTGGATTTTTTCAATGAGACCTGTGAGACTGGTCCCTTAACACCAGAGATTGGTAAAAGGCCTTCTCTAGCCTGGTCTATTATATTGTATCTTGACGCCCAGGAGTCTTACCCCCCTTTGTTCTTTGTTTTCAGAAAGGATGATGTGCATGATGTTTGAATCTGCTGACAAGGAGAGCGCAGGGGCTGATGCGGAGCCAGCGGTCCAGGGGGCGGGTGCGTCTTCTGCACCTCGGGCCTAGAGCCCTTCCTTAGCAAGTCGATTCACATCTGACTCCGACGAGGAGGACGTTCCTCAGCTGAAAAGGCCCCGCTCCAACCGCGGCCGAGGTGTGAGCATCCCCGCGGCCCCGGCTAACCCCGCACCTACCAGACCTGCCGCCACCGTCACTCGCAGCGCGGGTCCTCCGCGCCAGACTCCTGTCCTGAACTGCTCAGGAGACGTGGCAGTTCGACACGTGAGTGCTCAGTGCGCGCCTGAAGACATGCGCGTCTTAGAGCAAATGAGTGATCGCGAACTGTTGGAGTCCTAGTGTCAGGATGAACTCTTTTCTTTCCTCATTTGTTACTTAGTGAATTTCTAACTTCCTCTCTGATATCCAGGCTGAAGCCAAGAGGGCACTCTTAGCCATTAGGGCAACCAGATCCATGGCCCAGACTGATCTTATTAAAGAGAACGAAGCCCTTACCGAGAAGATGTCGCAGGTCAGGACCTTTGCCAAGGAGAAGGTCAAGGAGGTCAAGAAGATGCAGGAGGAGGTAGATGGGATGAAGAAGGCCCAAGAGAAGATGCTGGAGACAGCCCGATCCGAAGCTCGGGATGAGGCCATAGAGAAGGCAAGGAGTCTGGCAGACGAGGCTCTAGCCAAGGCCAAGGAGGAGTGGAAGGGCAAGTTCTTAAATTCTGAGGAGGGGCTCAATTTAGTCCAGGTGTCCAGGGATGAAGCCAAGAAAGCCTTCTTGGGATCCAAAGCCCTTTTTTCCCTACTTTTTCCAGAGGCTGTGGTGTATTACAACTATGGCTTAGATGAGCAGGCCAAATGGGTTCAGGCCAATCCCAACACTCACTTCGATCGAAAAGTGCCACTGAAAACCCCACCTGAGCTGACCTCCTTCTCCTACGACCTTGCCAAGGATCGTCTCCACACCATCAGTTCTGCAGAGTTTGCCGAGCACGTTCACTCTGTTCTCCATACTCTCCAATTCGGTTCAGCTCAAACAGACCTGACCCTCGCCGTGGTTCCTCCTACTTCATCTCCCTCCCCAAACTTTGCAGATCTGGGTGAGCTGCCTGGGGGAGCCTCTCCAGGAGGTCTATCCGAGGGTAAGGTGGATCATCCGTCGACGGAGCTGAGGGCAGATATGGAGGTTGATACTTAGGTTGTGTGAACCTTTACTTCATAACAGACCCGTAGGTAGCCCGTGTGGCTGGTCTATTTTTTATTGTCTTTTTTGATGAAATCTGTACTCGAATATTCTCTGTTAAATGACAATTAATACTTTTGTCTTGTTGCGACTCTTGATCTTCTAGGGTTTCCTAATATTCCGGAAACCCTAGTATTTTTGATTCCTTTTACACATGCTTTCATTCCTTTCAATACATGCATATCTTCATTATTCTCTTCGTAATTTTCTCTGTAATTTCCTATCATGGCATCCTCTTCCCTTATGAACGAACTCGATACAGTGAGGCGCAAGAACATCTCCCTCGTCGTTGAAAAGTTCAAGCTCTCCGACCAGATCACTTCCCTCAAGGAGAAGATCGGCTACCTCTACCGCCTCTTGGAGAGGAAACATAAAAAAAAAACGTTTTTACAAAAGAGAGTGGGCTGAGCTTCGGCAAGTTAACCGCCAACTCCAGGAGGAGAAGGCAGACTTGGCCGAATCGGTGAGTCGTCTGACCGCTGCTGGCGAAGCTCAAGCGCTTGCCGATCTTTCCGACAAATATCTCCGCCGCCTGTATGAAACGGAGCGTGAGCTCTGGCGACTTTGTTGAGCTCTGGCTTTAGATCGGAGATCTTCCCACAGCTAATGCTTTAGCTTTATTTTCACTGTTTCCTGCAATTTCATGTAATCAAAGTTGCCAACCTTTTCTGAAAGGTGTGGGCAACCAGCGTTTTTGTATTGTGCAATAATTTATGAATTTCATGAGTTCTTTCTCAATACCGCTCAAATAATCTGTTAATCAATTTTTCAACTGCTCCCAATCGTTCAATTCATGCATACATTCATGTTAACAGTTAAGCATTTACCTCTTAAGGTTTTATACCTTATCCAGGTCCAGCACATTCGTACATTTCAGCTGACAAACAGGTTAGGCTCCTATGCATAGCAGAAACCTTCGTGGGTTATTTTGCTGCTTTTGACATCCAGATCAGGAAATCAATGCGTGTATCTTCTAGTTAGCCTGAGCTAATGCTGACTACCTAGTCAGGCGAATCAAGGCGTCCGCCTTTAGCCTATATTAACCTGCACTTATAATCAGGTTAGGTAAAATTGAGGACATCTGTCCTTAGCCAATCCTGGCTCATACTGACAATCAGGTCAGGCGAAATTGAGGACATCCGTCCTTAGCCAACCCTGGCTTACACTTACAATCAGGTCAGGCAAAATCGAGGACATCCGTCCTTAGCCAATCCTGGCTCATACTGACAATCAGGTCAGGCAGAATTGAGGACATCCGTCCTTAGCCAATCCTGGCTTATACTGACAATCAGGTCAGGCAAAATCGAGGACATCCGTCCTTAGCCAATCCTGGCTGATACTGACAATCAGGTCAGGCAAAATCGAGGACATCCGTCCTTAGCCAATCCTGGCTAATACTGACAATCAGGTCAGGCAAAATCGAGGACATCCATCCTTATCCAATCCTGGCTTATACTGACAATCAGGTCAGGCAAAATCGAGGACATTCGTCCATAGCCAATCCTGGCTTAAAACACGCACTTCAAGTTTTAGATTCATAGAGAGAAACTTGCAATTTTATTCAATCAAATTAATAAATAGGAGTTAAAAAATTATAATTATGTATTAAATTTTCGTAAGTTAGCGATATTCCAAGCGCGGGGGATCTCTGTCCCATCAAGCTCTTCCAACATGTAAGCTCCTCCAGCCAGGACTTGGGTGATCCGGAGGGGTCCTTGCCACGTGGCGTCTAGCTTTCCCTTGGTCTGTACCAAATCAGCTTTCTTAAGAACCAGGTCTCCCACTTGGAAATGCCTCTCTCGCACTATTTTGTTATAGGCATCTCTAATTCGCCCTCGCACATGCTCCATTCGCACCGTCGCTTGGTCTCTCCTCTACTCAACTAAATCCAGAGCATCTTGGATCAATGCCTCGTTCTGAGCTTGATCATAACTCTGTACCCGATGAGTTTCTAAACTGATCTCCACAGGTACCACAGCATCCATGCCATATACAAGACTGAAGGGGGTCTCGCCCGTGCTTTCCTTGGGATTTGTGCGATACTCCCACAGTACCGCACTCAGCTCTTCCACCCATTTCCCTCCAGACCTTTCCAATCGTGACTTAAGTCCTTGGACAAGAATGGGGTTAGTCACCTCGACCTGACCATTCCCTTGCGGGTGGTACACGGACGTAACATGATGTTGTATTTTCATCTTGACATACCAAGCCTTAACTCTGGCCCCCGTAAATTGGGTGTCGTTATCCGATATTATCACCCTTGGTATGCCAAAACGACAAACGATATTTTTCCATATGAATCCCATTACTGCCTCTTCCGTTATCTTTGCGAGAGCTTCCGCCTCGACCCATTTACTAAAATAGTCTATAGCTACTATTAAGAATCTTTTCTGAGCTGGAGCCATCAGGAATGGGCCGACCAGATCGATTCCCCATTTCGCAAAAAGGCAAGGGGAGCTCATTGTTAACAGCTCTTCCGCAGGCTGATGGATCAAAGGAGCCATTTTCTGACACTTTTCACATTTTCTCACGAAGACCTCAGCCTCCTTCCTCAACAAAGGCCAAAAATAACAAGCCCTCAATACCTTGCTAGCTAGAGCTCTATCCCCCATGTGATTGCCGCAACACCCTTCATGAATCTCACGCAGTACCAGAGCTCCTTCTTCTTGACTCAGGCATCTCAATAAGAGCTGGCAAAATCCTCGTTTAAACAGCTCTCCCTGAATTAGGCAAAACCTGGCAGCCCTAGTTCGTATTCTCGCCGCCTCCTTCCTGTCCTCCGACAAGATCTCCTGTTCCAAGTATGCCTTTATAGGAGAGCGCCAGTCCTCCCCTTCAATAATTGAGCATACCTGCTTTGTTCCAAATTCTCCGTCCGCCTGTAGTACAGTAATCACTCTTTCTTGACAATCTGCAGCCGAGCTGGCCACCTCTGCCAAGAAATCAGCTCTTCCATTTTCCTCTCTAGGGATCTGAAGGACCGTTAGGCCTTTCATATCTCTGGCGAGCTCTCTATACTTGGCCAAATATCTCTGCATATTTTCTTCTCTCGTTTCAAACTCTCCACTGATCTGCTTGCAAACGAGCTGAGAATCTACCCTGGCGCACACCTGCTCTGCACCCAGGTCTTTCGCCATCTAAATCCCTCTTAGAAGGGCCTCATACTCAGCAGCATTATTAGAAAATGTTGTGCTCAGCCGAATGGCGAACTCATTGGATGTGCCTGCTGGATCCATTAAAACAATTCCAGCTCCACAGCCCTTGTTACAGACAGAGCCATCCGTAAAAATCGTCCACTTCTTCAACTCTCCCGGAGGACCGATCATTTCTTGCATGAAATCAGCTAAGGCCTAGGCTTTAATTGCCGTTATGGCCTCGAAGCTAATATCAAATTCACTTAGCTTAATTATCCATCTGACCAGTCTCCCCGACGCCTCAGGCTTATCCATGACGGCTTTCAATGGTAGGTTCGTCCGCACGACTATACTATGTGAAAGGAAATATGGGCGCAATTTTCGGGCTGTGCCTACTAGAGCTAGTACTGCCCGCTCTATTTCTACATACCTCACTTCGGCATCGTGCAAGACCTTACACCAGTAGTAGACTGGTTACTGTACCTTTCCTTCTTCTCGAATCAGGACAAAGCTAACTGCCTGTTGCCCTACCGACAGGTACAAGATAAGGGGTTCTCCTAGAATAGGCTTTGTTAGCAAGGTCATGCCGGCCAAGTTTTCTTTCAACATTTTAAATGCATCTTTACATTCTCTAGTCCACTCGAAATGGGGTTTTTTATGCAAAGCTTGGAAGAAAGGAAGGCTCTTCTCTATCGAACGCGAAACAAATCGGCTCAGGGCATTGATACGTCCCGCTAAACACTGTATCTCTTTAACATTCCTGGGTGCCTGCATCTCCATAATGGCCCGTACTTTTTCCGGGTTGGCCTCAATCCCCCTTTCGGTAACCATATACCCTAGGAACTTACCAGCTCTTACCCCAAATGCGCATTTATTTGGGTTAAGCTTCATTCGGTATTTTCTCAGCGTGGTAAAGGTCTCTTTCAGATCATTCACATGGGAGGTTGCCTTGATGCTCTTAACTAGCATATCGTCCACAAATACCTCCATGTTTCTCCCAAGCTGATTTTTAAACATTTTATCTGCTAACCTCTGGTATGTGGCGCCGGCATTCTTTAACCCAAAAGGCATGACCACATAACAGTAGGTACCTATAGGGGTGATAAAGCTGATTCTCTTCCAATCTTCTTTCGCCAGCCTGATCTGATGGTAACCCTGTGAGGCATCCATCATACTCAAGAGCTCACATCTAGCAGTAGAATCAACTAATTGATCAATCCTCGGAAGTGGGTAGTGATCTTTCTGACAAGCTCGATTAAGGTCACGGAAATCAATGCACAAGATTCCTTGGTTTTGGGAACTAATACGGCATTGGAGAGCCATTCTGGGAATTGGATTTCCTGGATATGCTTGGCATTAAGTAATTTTTCCACCTCTGCTTCAATTATGGCCTCTTTCTCAGGTCCGAAATTCCGCTTCTTCTGCTTTACCGGCTTCACATCTGGGCTGATGTTTAGGCGATGCTCCATCACTTCCGGATCAATCCCTACTAAATCCTGAGGAGACCATGAAAACACATCCACATTCTCTCTTAATAAAGCTACCAAGGCTGTCAAGACTTCCGGGCTAAGCGTCGTCCCCACGCGAAGAACTCTACTCTCATCACCCGGAACGACCTCTACAAGCATCAATCCCTCCTCACCTCGAGGCTGAACTGTCTGTGGCTGCTCTATCCGAGCCTTCTTGCTCTGCCTCTCATCCTCAGTATTCCTCTTGATGCACTCAACATAGGTCTGTCTTGAGGCATATTGGTCACCTCTAACCTCTCCCATTCCGTCCTCCTCCGGGAACTTAATCTTCATATGAAAAACTGATATGACGGCCTGGATTTGGCTCAAAGATGGCCACCCCAACATGACATTATAGGAGGAGGGTGCGTCCACCACCAAGAAACGCACCGTCCTTGTCACCCTATACGGCTCCTCTCCCAACGTCACAAGGAGTCTCACTGCTCCCAAGGGCTTTAAGGCTCCTCCTGCAAATCCGACTAAGGAGGTGATGACCTCTTCAAGCTCAACGTCCAATTTCAATTGCCGAAAACAATCATAAAACAAAATGTCGGCAGAACTTCCAGTATCCACGAAAATTCTCCGCACATTGTAATTGGTAATGGTTGCAGTTATAACTAGGGCATCCATGTGTGGGGCTAAAATGCCATCGCCATCTTCGACCCGAAATAGATGTTAGGGGTAGAGATCATCTGTCTACATCACGCGATTTGCGAACTAAGTCTCTTGCAGCTCTGACATAACTGTGCTGCGTTCGCTTAAAATGATTCTCCAGTTCTCCTCCAGTAATCATCTGGATTTCTCCGTGGATAACCTGGGCTTGATCTGATCTTCTTACCCCTGTAAGCACCCTATCCTGGCCTCCCTTACTTGGCAGAGATCGATCATAATTCTTACTGCCCGACCTAGCTTCCTCTCTCCTCATCCGGACGTACTCCTTCAGATGTCCGGCCTGAACCATTCTCTCCAACTCATCTTTTAAATGCGTGCACTGGTCAGTGTCGTGCCCATAATCGTTGTGGAAGTGAAAGAAACGATCAGATCTTTCCTTCCTGGGCCTCTGCGAGTAGTTCTTCGGCCACTTCAGGTATGGATGCTTCTTAATTGACTGCAGGATTTCGCCCTGTGGGGTTGCCAAAGGAGTGTATCTATCAAAGCGAGGTCTCCCTCCAGGCAGGTCTGGCCTAGGCTTTTTCAAAACTCCTCTTTCTTCACGATCAGGCCTCTCTCTCTTCCTCTCTCACTCGTCCTTGATCTTCAAGGCCTCCTCCAAGTGGATATACTTCTCAGCTCGCTCCAAAAGCTCTCCAAACTTCACCGCTGGTTTAACAACCAGTGACTGAAAGAATTCTCCTCTTCTCAAACCTTGCGCCAGAGCATTCACCAACAGCTCTTCAGACGCAAAAGGCACCTCTAACTTAGCGGTTGTAAACCTGCTGATGTAAGCGCGAAGGCTCTCATTTTCTTTCTGCTTCAAACTGAAAAGCTCGAGCGGCATTTTCTGATACTTTCTATAGCTCGTAAACTGGTGCAAAAAGGCCGAGCTGAATTCGTCAAAGTTACTGATAGATCTCGGCGGCAGCTGGCTGAACCAGAGCTGAGCTGATTTAGTAAAAGTCATCGGGAACACCCGACACATGACCGCATCTGAAAATTTGTGTACGGCTGCTGCAATTTCAAATCTACTCAAATGTTCCCACGGATCTGTGGTCCCATTATATTCAAAACTCAAAGACCGGTACGAGGCCGGTACTTCATCGCGCATCACCTCTTCCGTGAACGGGGTGCCTCGCCTTATCGGGACTGTGCCAGTTCTTGTCATCTTTTTCTTAAACTCCCGCACCTATTTTTGCAGGCTCTGCATCTTCTCAGATAGGCCTGGAATAGCCTGGCTTGAGGTTTCACTATCGGAGGTGGAGAAGTGCTCTTCCCCATCCTGCAGAGGAGTTCGATCCGTGCGCTGGCCTCGTAATGGCTTAGCTCCCGCCCCCAGGATGGTTCATGTTGGCGGTGTGTTAGATGGCGGCACCAACATCTCCGCAAACTTCTTTTCCACTACTGTCTCCACGGCTTTGACAATAAGCTCCAAAAGCTGCAAGAGGAAAGACTCATTAAATGAACCACAAGTAGGTGGCACAGATCTACCGAGTGGGGGCGGCGTAGCGCCCGGCGCGGCTGTCTCTCCTGGCCCCATCATCGACGTATCTGTCGACCTGGGCATTCCCCACGGCACAGTGGAACTAGGGGTTCCGCCGAGCTCTCCCACCAAGTTCTGTCGTAGACCGTCTGAAGCCTTACAATAAAAAAGAAAACCTCACGCTTTAGCTTGATCGCCTTCCCGTAGATGGCGCCAATTGTTTCAGCCCAAAAGGTGACCCACTATTGAGAAAGCCTGGAACCTTGAACACCTACTAGATCTGCACCACAAACACAGGTTAGAAAGGGCCACCGGTGGTTTTCCGGTGAAAACCTCTCCGATGCTTAAGTCAGTAAGCGTTTGAGGTGTTTCCAGAAAGAAAGCAGGAATGCTCAAGAGAATGATGTAACATACCCCTCTCAGCCTTGGGGCTGAGATATTTATAGCTTTTCCTAGTAGGGACCCCAGCCGGGATCTCAGGAGCACGCGCCGCGAATCTCGGGCCGTTGTGCAACAAATTCTGACAAGTGGTCCCACTTGTCTCTTCCTGGGGAGTCCAAAAAATAGGTCTTCCCTAGTCCAGGTCTTCCTTCATTTAGTATTATCTCCGCTCTAGGATTTCCAGCAGATTCCAAGGAACCAGACCTGTCGTGATCCAGCTCTTCTTGCCTTTTATGTTCCTTCCTTTCAACAGTTTAAATCTTGCCGTAATGATGACAAACACTATCTCTTTAGAGGGCCAAATCAGGTCTTTCGCCCAGACTAGACTTGACTCCAGTCTCCGGAATTTCAGCTCGGCATCATGCTCCTATTGACTTCTCAAGATGGCTACCCCCTGGGGAAGAGCTACCCCAAACTAGGTTTGGCTTACCCGTTGCCCTATCATGGAATGTATGTCAATCCAGAACGGTTTTAAAATACCGTTCTAGAAAGAAATAATATGGGCGGGAAAAAAAATTCATTCACGCGGTAAAGACTTTCGAGTTTCTAAAAAACATTCTAGATTGACGTACATTCAAGAACGGTATTACCTTTCTAGAATGTACGTCAATCTAGAACGGTTTTAAAAATACCGTTCTAGAAAGGAAAAATATTGGCGGTAAAAATTTTCATTCGGGGGGTATTAAATTTCGAAAAGACTTTCTAAAACTGTTTTCTTAAAATCGTCCTAGATTGACGTACATTCCAGAACGGTAATATCATTCTGGAATGTACGTCAATCCAGGACAGTTTTAAAAATACCGTTCTAGAATGCACACATTCCAGAACGTTATCTGAATACCGTTCTGGATCGACACATAATCCAGAATGGTTTTTCCATAACCGTTCTGGAATGTCTACTTTCCAGAACGGTATTTTAAAACCATTCTGGAAAATCATATATCCAGAACGGTAGTTTCAAATACCGTTCTAGAAAGTTCAATCCAGTACAGTATTTTAAATACCCTTCTGGATGCACTATTATGTTCTGTTCTAGAATGCAGTTTCTGCACTAGTAAACGCTACCATCTTATCAAGAACACAAGAAAATATGTACATAGACCAAAACGAAGAAAAACCACACAATTTTTTTTATATTATTATTTTTCAAATGTTTTTGGATTTTTATATAATAAGAAACTAAGAAAGGAAGAAATTAAAAGAAAAAAATGAAAAGAACATGGGTTGCCTCCAACGAAGCGCTTGTTTTACGTCGCTAGCTTGACGAACTCCCTTTTTGATCAAGGAGGAAAGATCATGGGAGGATCCACCAAAATAATCTCCTCCTTGTCGGGAGGGTCCACTCTTTGGAACATTCTCAGCGCATTACATAGCTCAAATAGTATTCGCCAAAGAACAAATGCTCCATATGGGCAAATGAGGCTCGTCTCGCTAGATCTTCGGGTGGAATGGTGCTTTTGAAGCGCCCCAAAAACTCACCCAAGAAACAATAGGAATAATGGCCGGCTAGCTTATGCAACCTTTGATCGACAAATGGGGGAGGGAAATGGTCTCTCTTGGTAGCTGCATTTAACGTCTTAAAATCGATCAACATCCTCCAACCCACTATAGACCTCGTAGCCATCAACTCCCCTTTTCCATCTTCAAAAACGAACATGACGCTCGTCTTTGGCACCAAATCAATGGGTTTCACCCATTCGCTTTTGGAAATCACAAACATCAAGCCCTCCAACAACAACCTCCAATTCTTAGCTTTCACTATCTCTTCAAGATGTGGGTTCAAAGGGGTAACTCCCTTAACAACTCTGGGTTTCCACCCAATAAAACCCTTAAGAACTTTAAGCCCTTCAACCATCCTCTCTTCTTCACCTTAACTCGAACTTGCCAAGATGGTAATCGATTTGCTCTCCTCTTCCTCCAAATAGGTATGCGTTAGCTCGAACAAATCAAAGATCCCTTCAAGGTACTCTTCAAGCTTTTCAATCTGAGCATCACTAATCTCCACCTCCCCCACCAACAATTTATCGGTTCCCTCAACGACACAATCATAATCTCCTTCACTCATGTCGTTGGCACTTTGAAACACAATGGGCTCGTCGGTATGAACAAGGGGCTCATCATCCTTACAAGGATCCTCACTATAGACTTCCCGGACAATATCCTCCTCAATGCTCCTATCCTCCATGTAAACTCGTTTGACCAGTTTTCTATCATGTCCATATATATCCGATCGATAATAGAACTTTTTGAAAGAGAAAGCAAAGTGAGGTCCATGAGGGTGGAATCAAGAGGAGTAATAACACTCGGAATTGAAAACACCTTACGACGGCAAGATGACCATATTATCAACCACCCCACACTTATCAAGGATAGTATCGAGCGAGTTCGACGCTACAGGAAAAGATTGTATAGTGAGCATGAGGGTCGGATCGGAGGGTGGGGTAGGATCATTCACCGGGATAAGTGGGCCCACGTGAGGAGTAACAAGAGGATTATGAGTCGGCGATGGAGCAAAAGATGGCATAGCACAATCGGGTCCCTCTTGATATCCATGACCTCCATTCATTTCCTCCGAATGAGACCCCAGCATATTGAATGAGAGAAGTGAAGGGCAAGACTTGGTATCATGACCACACGTTCCACACCATGCACATCCCACAAAACGTTTGTTAACATACTCCATAGTGCGGATGGGGGGGCCACTTGCAACAATGGAGCTCGGACCGCCAAACAACTCATTCGGATCAGGCTTTGGAGGTCTATTGGTGGCACCAATCGGAGCATGATCAAAATCATAAGTCATCCCAAAAAATGGTTTATTCACATCTCCCATGGTGCGGATAGGGGGACCACTTGCGACAATGGATCTCGGACCTCCAAACAACTCATAAGCTTCGTGATCTTTAGCGGATATGGTTATGCACATCCCAAAATTTAGATTTGAAGTAAGAGGACCTCCACACGGGCCGTGATTCTAAAAGATACCATTATACATGTTCGAACAATGCTCAGGAACGCCATTACTGCCATACGAGGTTGGAATCGGATATTGACCACCAACGTACCCATTCGGACTAAAGCCTCCATTATACATCTTCGTGCATTGATTGGGAGCAATATAACCACCATATGTCCTGGATGTCGGATTATGCATATTCGGGAAGTGATTCGGAGCACCATATCCTCCATACGGACCATTCATACCCAAGGAGGCGTTAAACTCGACATGGTTTGCACCATGCCCTCCCATTCGGGTTGACCATAGCCGAATCCACTATTGGTAATGTGGTTTGCACCATACCCTCCCGCGTTTCCAAGGCCATTATACATCCCATTCCCAACATGGTTTGCACCATGACCCCCCATGTTGGGAATGTATCCACTAAAGCTATATGTACCTAACATACTTAACAAAAAATGTCAAATAACAAAGAAAGCTAAAAACACAAAGAAAAAACAATCAAACCGAAAGCCTTAACCAAGCCGAGTCGCAATGGCACCATTTTCTTTTGTAGTTTTTCGTGGTGATGAATATATCAAAGGTTCATTTGGCTTGGTATTATAAGGAATCGATTCGAATGTTTCAATGTTTTTGTAGCTTTGGAAATTAAAAGAAAATGAAAATAAAGCAATTGAAGCAAGCAAAGCTAATGAAACATGTAAATGACTAGTTAAAAATGTAAAGTGTAAGTTGGTCGTATGCTTTCAATGAAAATACAAGCAAAATCGAAAATTTAGCAAGAACAAGCAATGTTCCATCAAGTATAAGCATGCATGCTCAAAGTACGACCATTCTTGCATGAACATAAAAACTTGAATAATGCAAATTTTCATAAATTGAAAGCACAAATAGATAAAGCAATGAAAATGTACGGGAAATTTCAAAACATTATGGAAGACAAAAAGGAACAAAGCATAGATCTAGGATTTAGCATGAAACAAAGCACCAAACTTTATTTCAAAATAAAGCATGTGAAAAACTCAAAATCAAGATGATCCAAGACCCGATCTATGATCTAGATGTGTCACTCATCTAGATTCCATAACCAATTCTTAAGATCTAACATGAATTCAAGGTGCTAAGACAAAAAGGATAAAAATGAAGAAAATGCATGAAACATATGAAATTGCGTGAAATTAAACGATCTAATCGACCTATAATTTAGATGTGTCACTCAACTAGATTCCATAGATGATTAGATCAAGCACAAATTCTAATACCTAAGGCAAAAAGCATAAAATAAACAAAGAACAAAGCATGAAATTGAAAGAAAGCTTACAAGAATTAAAGAGAGAATCCAAAAGTTTGATTGAAATTGTAAGGAATTAAAAATCCAAGGGAGTACTTGAATCCTTCTTGAGCTTACAAACCCAAGGAAAAAAGCTTGAAAACTTAGTATAAGAGCTAGAGAGAATAAATCCCAAACCCAAGCTTGGGTTGAGAGGAGGTGTGATTGATCTTACAAAATGAGAGTAGGGTCCTATTTATAATAGTTTTAATTGGTTTTAAATGGGCCAAATTAGTTAAAAAGGCTTGTATTTCACGGGTTTGACAAATGTTGACCAAAACTGGTCTTCCTAGACCATTTTCTAGCCAATTGGCACATTTTGGCTCATTGTGGTTTGGTATGGCTCGGCCATGGGCGCGCATGGGAGAAACTGGGCGGCACTGCCTTGACACTGGGTAAACCAGTGTCAGGAACATACCCAGTGTCGCAGGGGTTTGGCGGCATCCTTGGTGAGAGGCGTGGCAAGCGTCAGCGCTGGGCGCGGGCGGATGCGGGCATGCGGTGCCGGGCGCTACTCGGATACTGGGTAACCCAGTGTCGGGAACGTACCCATTGTTGGTAGTGTAGCTTGGCGCGAGTTTTTGCATTGGTTTTGGCGTGCACCAAGGCTTGGCGTCAATTTTGGTTTCGTCTGGCGTGCCTTGGCTAGTATTCCAGAATGTTTGTCCATTTTGGAGCATGCTCTTGGCGTCAAGTTTGGCTAGGATTTTGGCGTGCTCCAAGGTTAGAATTTTGGCTCTCAATGCCTTTACCTATAAAAATAGGATGTTGAACATAAAAACCCAAGAGTTTGACCAAACCTCAAATTAATTGAAGCCATTTAACCCTTTTAAACATAAAATCAAAAAGAAACATAAAAAACAAGAAAACAAGAAAACTAATCTAGAAAACTAACTAATCAACTCAAAAACTAGTAAAAAAAAATATAAATCCTAATTAAAAACACGAGAAAGATACCACAATTACATGCAAAACAATTGCCACACTCAAGTATGTTACATCGTCGTCGTGGGGGTCACAACCGTGGTACCGACCGAGTTCAGTAATGAACGTGCCCAAAGTGAGCTTCACTGACTTCCTCTCGTGCACTCATTGCACATTCTCGATTGCATCCATTAAGAGGGGATATAGGTTCGCGTCACCCCAATGGTACGTGATCCATAGCGCTCGCAATTCGGACGACGATATCCTCGTGATATCCTCCTTGCCCAAAATCACTTGCATGAAAAACTTATAAGTCTAATAAACGGCATTCGGTCGTAGAGAAGTGGAATTAAAATGGCACCCCGGCTCCGGTGGTGCTCCAGAGAGTTTAGTCCACCACGCCTTTTTGTCGTACTCGTCATGTGGCACCACATCATTTGTTTCGTGATGTATGCCGAAGATCACGTCGAGGTCGGCTTTTGTAGTGCGGAGTGGATGGTTATGGAGCCTTCAATCAAAAGAACTGTCGACCACGGGCTTGTAGGCTGTAAAGAACTCGAGCATTATAGTTCGGTAGCCGGGTTGCTTGATGTCGGACCACATCACTAAATCGAGGGCCTTGATGCCCGCCACAAACTTCTCAGCCGTTTTATCCCCTATCTCGACTTGTTCATTCCAGAATTCCATATCGATGTGCCAAGGTGAGTATATGTCTCGTGTCAATGACTTGTATAGCGTTACTTCCCTTTCGTCGACAAGGTCGAACAGAGCTAAACCTCCCTCGGTGCTGCTCGATCCTTTCCCACGCCTTTTTCCGTTACCCGAAGTGTTTCCCCTCCTTGGTCTAGAACCGAAAGCCATCGCAAGTTTCAAAACTTGAAGATTCGGTCAAAAACTCTCTCAGACAATTTGTCGAACACCTTCTGTGCAACATAAATCCAATCCCCAAATCCCTTCAATCTCTCAAACCAACAACCTCCTTTCTAATTCCCTGCAAACTAACTCCCAAACAGTTTAATAAGTTCAAGTGTTAAGCCGTTATACCCCAAGAATTACCGAGTTGCTTTCTTGATGATAGAGGGTGAGGTCTTTGGATTTGGTCCCTTGATTCATCCAGAAGGATGGAACTGCTTTGCCTAAGTTCTCCGATCGGATGTGAGTTACTTGTACGAATTGAGGGATTTGTAGAGAGTGCAAATGGTCTTTCATTTTTTAATTGCTCTTGTGTGAT
Source organism: Phtheirospermum japonicum (assembly GCA_014905375.1). Taxonomy (NCBI): domain Eukaryota; kingdom Viridiplantae; phylum Streptophyta; class Magnoliopsida; order Lamiales; family Orobanchaceae; genus Phtheirospermum; species Phtheirospermum japonicum. Next base: position 672,571 of record BMAC01000548.1, read on the forward strand.
ATCCTTCCCAAAATTTGCATCCAGAATCGATTGACCAAATGGTCTTTCGTTTTGTCATGCGGTCGAATGATAGGTCTGCAGTGCTCTCCAACCAGTAATCATCACTCATCCGGTCGAATGGCTGTCCAGTGTGTTTTATCCAACCGGTCATCATCTCGCATCCAGTCGGATGGCTGTCCAGTGTGTTTTATCCGACCGGTCATCATCTCGTATCTGATCGGATGGTAGCCCAGTGTGTTTCATCCGACCGGTAATCATCTCGCATCCGACCGGATAGTCTAGGAAATCTAATTTCCAACACTCGCTGCACACTCGAAAAACCATTACCACACCTACCCAACTCCAGTAAAGCATGAACACAAATATGTACAAAACTGAGAAAAATCAACACTATAAAAATAATACCTTGGGTTACTGTTTTGCATGTAATTGTTGTGTTTTTCCTCTTGTTTTTAATCAGGATTTTATGTTTATTTTAGTGGTTTTTGAGTCGAGTTTTATGAGGTTTTTCGTTTTTTTTATCGTTTTGTTGTTTTTCGTGTTTCTTTTTGATTTTCTACTTAATATGGTTATTTTAATATTAATTAATTAATTTTGTGTTTAAATTAGTTTTTTAAAAGTATTCTAGTCTAGATATGGTTGAGCACGGGCTTACGATTGGAGATTTAACGGAATCGAGGCTCGAATTGAAAAATTATGGCTGACACTGGGCACGTGATATAACACTGGGTTACCCAGTGTCCGCCCACAACTGCCTCCACGCTGCCGAGCCTACTGAGACACAGCGCCCACTCCTGCCGAGTCCCGTGCGCGAGAGCGTCCGAGAGCAGTCGATCGACTGCACAGCAGTCGAATAGACTGCCGAGCACTGTCGATCGACTGCCTAGTAGCTGCGTCGACTACTCGTCATAGAGTTGCCATTTGCGCCCGTCCTGCCTGAGAGCAGTCGATCGACTGTCGAGCCAGTCGATCGACTGCGTGCGCATCTGCCGAGAGCCAGCGAGCATCTGCCGAGAGCCAGCGCCGAACCCGCCGAGTCCCGCGCGCAACTGCGCGCTGCCTTATGAGAATGCTCGGCCATGCCAGCACGTACCTGTCGAGGCCTGCCGACAGCGACCGAGCCAGCCCGCCCAGCGCCGAGCCATCTCGGCCCATGTCAATCCACCTTGCAATTTTGCCAAGCCAATCGAGCCAAACTCGACCCAAATGGTGTATTTTGACCATTTTGGGTCAAATTTGGTCAATAAATGGAAATCCAAACTCATATGGCATAATTGACCCATTTACCCCTAATTAACTTGTATAAATAGAACCTTTCTTTCATTTTGTAAGACACCTCCTCCCAACCCAAGCTTGGGTTTGGGACTTAATTTATCTCTCTAGATTTAATTTCCAAGCTTTGCCTTGGGTTTGTGAGCTCTAGAAGGATTCAAGTACTCCCTTGGATTTTTAATTCCTTGCAATTTCAATCAAGCTTTTGGATTCTCACTTCAATTCTAGTAAGCTTTCTTTTAATTTCATGCTTTGTTCTTCATTTGTTTTATYCTTTTTGCCTTAGGTATTAGAAGTTGTGCTTGATCTTGTGAATTGGCTATGAATCCTATTTGAGTGACACATCTAGATCATAGATCAAGTCCATGATTTGTTTAATTTCAAGTAATTTCATATGTTTCATGCATTTTTCTTCATTTCATGCCTTTTGTATTAGCTACTTGAATTCATGATGAAATTTATGATTTGGCTATGAATTATAGATGAGTGACACATCTAGATTGTAGATCGGGTCTTGTATCGTCATGATTTTAAGTTTTTTCCTATGCTTTATTTTGATTTTTATTTTCATGCATAGTTTTAGCTTAAATCCTAGATCTAGACTTCGTTGCTTGTTAATTTCCTTAAAGTTTTAAACTTTCCCGTCCATTTTTATTGCTTTATCCATTGATGCTTTCGATTTTTGGTAATTTGATTTTTTTAGGATTTTATGCATAGTTGTACCTTGTGCATGCATGCTTGTACTTGGTGAAACAATGCATTTTCTTGCTTATTTCCTTTATTGCTTTGCATTTTCTATTTGAGGCATCCGACGAGGCATCCTACCAATTTGCACTTTCATTTTCTAGTTTAGTTTAGCTATTTTAATTGCTTTATTTTCCTTTTCCTTTTATTTTTCAAGCTTGAGACACATTGAATACTTCAATTGAATTGAATTCTGATAATACCAAGCCAAATGAACCTTTAATATATTCAATACCACGAAAAAACTACATTTCAAAATGGCATCGTTGCGACACGGCTTGGTTAAGGCTTTCGATTTAATTGTCATTTCATTGTGTTTTTAGCTTTCTTTGGTATTTGACGCTTTTTCTTTAAGTATGCAAGGTCCTTTTAACTATAGTGGATACATTCCCAACATGGGAGGGCATGGTGCAAACCATGTTGGGAATGAGACGTTGTATAATGGGTAGGGCAACGTGGGAGGGCATGGTTCAAACCACGTTGACAATGGTGGTTATGGTTATGGGCAACCCAATATGGGAGGGCATGACCATGTTAGGTTTGGTGGCGTTGTGGGTATGAATGCTTCTTCCGGAGGGTATGGTGCTTCAATTCCTTACTATGAGGATTATGAGTCGTTTGGCGGTCCGAGCTCCTATGAGATAAGTCCCCCCATCCGTACTATGCGGGATGTTAGCCGACCTTTTTTGGGATGTGGATGGTGTGGAACGAGTGCTCATATTCAAGACTATTGCCCTTTCATGTCCTCGTTTGATTCCGTTGATATGTATGGAGACCATGGATATCCGGTGAGACCCGCTTGTGCTACGTCTTCTTTTACTCCACCGCCAACTCCCGATCCTTATGAGATCTTCGGAGGTTTGAGCTCTAATGACCAAAATGCCCCTCCCACCCTCGATATTCCGATGCATGCTCCTATTCCACCTCTCGACCCGACTCTCTTGGCCATTTCGCAAGAATTGAATTCGTTGATCACTACGTGTGGTGCTCTTGAGGCTACATATGGTGCTCTTAATGCTAAGTTTGGTGCTATTATTGCTAAGTGTGACGCTCTTGATGCTACATTGGATCAAGTTGCGAGCGATACTGATATGCTTAAACGAGCTCATGCGGATTCCTTACTCATGGACATGCTTTAAGAGTTAGTCGAAGAATCATATATGGAGGCCAAGACTAATGAGGAGGTGGTTGGCCCGACCGTCAATATTGAGGGATGTAGAGAGGATGAGCCCCTTGTTCTAAATGATGAGCCCGTTGTGCCTCTATGTGACCCCGATTTGTGTGAAGATGATTCTCGATGTGTCGTTGGGGGCAACGACGACTTTTTAGAGGGGGAGGTGGGGGTTGTTGATGATAATCTTGGAGAAAAAGACGATTATCTTGAGGAGGATGAGGAGAGAAAGTCGATTATTATCCTTGCAAACTCGCACCGGGAAGAAGGGGAGAAGATGATGGTTGAAGGGTTTAAAATTCTTAAGAGTGCTATTGATTGGAGACTGGGAGTGGTTGACAGAGTGAACCCGTTGAATTTGATTCTTGATGAAATGATGAGAGCCTGGATTTGGAGATTGTTATTGGAGGGCTTGATGTTCATACTCGCCGGGAGTGAGTGGGTGAATCCCATTCACATGGTGCCCAAGACTAGCGGCTCGTTAGTTCTCGAGGATGGAGATGGAGAATTGTTGGCCATGAGGGCAACGACGAGATGGAGGATGTTGATCGATTCTAAGAAGTTTAATCCGGCTACCAAGGGAGATCATTTCCCTCCCTCATTTATCGATCAAAGGTTGAAGAAGCTAGCCGGCCATTACTCCTATCGTTTCTTTGATGAGTCTTCGGGTCATTTTAAAATCACCATCCCACCCGAGGACCTAGCCGAGACGAGCTTCAATTGCCCATTTTGAATGTTTGCTTTTTGGCGGATCTTATATGAGCTATGCAATGCGCCAAGAACATTCCAAAGAGTGGAGCCTACCGACAAGGAGGAGATTGTATTGGTGGACCCTCCCGTGATATTCCCACCTTGATCAAAAAGGGAGTACGTCAAGCTAGTGACGTAAAACAAGCGCTTCTTGGGAGGCAACCCAAGTTCTTTCCATTTCTTTCTTTCTTTCTTTCTTTTATTGAAAAATACAAAAATATTCAAAATTCAAAAATCCAAAAACATTTGAAAAATTAAAAAATTAAAAAATATATTTAGTTGAGTTCATGTACATATTTCCTTGTGTTTTTATTTTCGTGTGATTTTCTTTTGTAGGTTTTATTTTTCGACGTCGACCATTGGACGATTGATAAAAGTGGTAGCGTTCGTGGGGTTGAGAGTTACTAGCCACGCTCGATTTTTGCTTGGATTGCTTAGATGCCTAGGTGAACCCAATGAGCTCGACCTAAACTCGCTCGGTTGAGGAAGTTTCTATTCACCCTCCTTTTACTTGTTCTTATTAAAATTCGGGTAATGCATGGTTTAAGTGTGGGGTGGGTAGGTGGTTAGGGTCCGGGTTTTATCAAGCATGTTTTGTTGTTCTTAAATCGAGCCTTGGCGAAGTGACACATTCTTGGCGAAGTGACGCTTACTATTTGCACTTTTATATGGTTAAGTCGATATTTGTGTCTTTTGAGTCGTTATTATATTGTTGAACAACTCCACGTGCTTGGAAGTTTGAATAGTTTAATTGTCGGGTTTTTGCATGTTTATGGCCTCTTATGTGAGGGGTTGAATTTTTGTGCTTCATCCAAAAACCGCCTATATATATATATAATCAATATTTTCTCGTGAAAAGATTGCAACGCTCTAAAAGCTCTTTTGATTTTGCTCCCAAATTCGGTGCAAACTAGTGAGTAGCCTTGCGTGATTTATCGGCTTGCTTGCATTTTTATAGAAATTGCATTGAGGAGGTTTGACTTTGCTCGTACATGATTGAATTTTAAAATGACCTCGAGGCATATATATCACCCTTGTTCCGGCCATATCCATATATTTAAGCTACTTTAAAAATTCCAAATGAGCCCCCTTGAGCCTTTATCCCGCTTCTTGGTAGCCGAGCTCGATTTTAGCTCTTGGATCTTCATAAATTGTGAGGTGAGAGGGTATATTGTTAGTTGACGAGAAATGTGAGGGAAATCTATTGAGGGTTTCGAGTTTTGAGTTGCTTATACAAAAAAAAAGGAAAAAAAAAATAATACTCCAACACAAATCACGAAAAGTGATAAAGCGTGCGTTCATGTGTAAAGCCTAATTTAAAGGCTAAGTTTAGTAAAAAGAAGAAAATTCCAAAAGATTCTAAGTGTTGTGAAATAAAAGTCGGGAATGTGGGTGAATGAAAGGGTTTTAAATGAGAGTTTGGTGGATTGGGAAGGGTGAAGCGATCATAAGCTTCGGGTTTTAAAAGTTAGGATTTTTGTGTGTTATTGATCACGTTTGATCGTGTGTTAGCCACTCTATCCAAATATTACATACCTTACCAAAGAGCCAACATTACAACCCATACTAAAGACCTCTTTCGATTCTTACTTGGTCATGTACTATGAGCAATCTTGAGCGTCCGATTTGTGAGATCTTGATGAGTGCATGTATTGACCGACTTGAGCGTACACACGTCCTATATTAAACACTTGAGCGAATGGAGCGAACACCCTCAAAATTCCATTTGTAAGGAAGTCATCGATTTGGCTTGCAATTGAGAAAGAGTAATACGAGCAATGCTCGACGATAGCGAATTTATGTTGATATTTCAATCTTATTAAATAAGGATAAGCACAAGGATTTTTCTTTTTACACAATGTTCATTGTTTCAAAATGGCGTCGTTGCGACTCGGCTTGGTTAAGGCTTTCGATTTAATTGTCATTTCATTGTGTTTTTAGCTTTCTTTGTTATTTGACGATTTTTTTTAAGTATGCAAGGTCCTTATAACTATGGTGGATACATTCCCAACATGGGAGGGCTGGGAAACCATGTTGGGAATGAGACGTTGTATAATGGGTAGGGCAACGTGGGAGGGCATGGTTCAAACCACGTTGCCAATGGTGGTTATGGTTATGGGCAACCCAATATGGGAGGGCAGGTGCAAACCCATGTTAGGTTTGGTGGCGTCGTGGGTATGAATGCTTCTTCCGGAGGATATGGTGCTTCAAATCCTTACTATGAGGATTATGAGTTGTTTGGCGGTCCGAGCTCCTATGAGATAAGTCCCCCTATCCGTACTATGCGGGATGTTAGCCGACCTTTTTTGGGATGTGGATGGTGGTGGAACGAGTACTCATATTCAAGAACTATTGCCCTTTCATGTCTTCGTTCGATTCCGTTGATATGTATGGAGACCATGGATATCCGGTGAGACCCGCTTGTGCTACGCTCTTCTTTTACTCCACCGCCAACTCCCGATCCTTATGAGATCTTCGGAGGTTTGAGCTCTAATGACCAAAATGCCCCTCCCACCCTTGATTTTCCGATGCATGCTCCTATTCCACCCCTCGATCCGACTCTCTTGGCCATTTCGCAAGAATTGAATTCGTTGATCAATACGGTGTGTTGTACAAGGTGCTCTTAATGCTAAGTGTGGTGCTATTATTGCTAAGTGTGACGCTCTTGATGCTACATTGGATCAAGTTGCGAGCGATACTGATATGCTTAAACGAGCTCATGCGGATTCCTTACTCATGGACATGCTTCAAGAGTTAGTCGAAGAATCATAGGCCAGATAATGAGGAGTGGTTGGCCCGACCGTCGATATTGAGGGATGTAGAGAGGATGAGCCCCTTGTTCTAAATGATGAGCCCGTTGTGCCTCTATGTGACCCCGATTTTGTGTGAAGATACGTACCTGCCGAGGCCTGCCGACAGCGACCGAGCCAGCCCGCTCAGCGCCGAGCCATCTCGGCCCATGTCGATCCACCTTGCAATTTTGCCGAGCCAATCGAGCCAAACTCAACCTAAATGGTCTATTTTGACCATTTTGGGTCAAATTTGGTCAATAAATGGAAATCCAAGCTCATATGGCATAATTGACCCATTTACCCCTAATTAACTTGTATAAATAGAACCTCTCTTTCATTTTGTAAGACACCTCCTCCCAACCCAAGCTTGGGTTTGGGACTTAATTTCTCTCTCTAGATTTAATTTTCAAGCTTTGCCTTGGGTTTGTGAGCTCAAGAAGGATTCAAGTACTCCCTTGGATTTTTAATTCCTTGCAATTTCAATCAAGCTTTTGGATTATCTCTTCAATTCTAATAAGCTTTCTTTTAATTTCATGCTTTGTTCTTCATTTGTTTTATACCTTTTGTCGTAGGTATTAGAAGTTGTGCTTGATCTTGTGAATTGGCTATGAATCCTAGTTGAGTGACACATCTAGATCATAGATCAAGTCCATGATTTGTTTAATTTCAAGTAATTTCATATGTTTCATGCATTTTTCTTCATTTCATGCTTTTTTTTCTTAGCTACTTGAATTCATGATGAAACTTATGATTTGGCTATGAATTATAGATGAGTGACACATCTAGATTGTAGATCGGGTCTTGGATCGTCATGATTTTAAGTTTTTCCTATGCTTTATTTTGATTTTTATTTTCATGCATAGTTTTAGCTTAAATCCTAGATCTAGACTTCGTTGCTTGTTATTTTCCTTGATGTTTTAAACTTTTCCATCCATTTTTATTGATTTATCCATTGATTCTTTTGATTTTTGGTAATTTGCTTTATTTAGGATTTTATGCATAGTTGTACCTTGTGCATGCACGCTTGTACTTGGTGAAACAATGCATTTTCTTGCATATTTCCTTTATTGCTTTGCATTTTCTATTTGAGGCATCCGACGAGGCATCCTACCAATTTTCACTTTCATTTTCTAGTTTAGTTTAGCTATTTTAATTGCTTTATTTTCCTTTTTCCTTTTATTTTTCAAGTTTGAAACACATTGAATACTTCATTTGAATCGAATTCCAATAATACCAAGACAAATGAACCTTTGATATATTCAATACCACGAAAAAACTACACTTCAGTTACTCAGCTGAACTTTTTTGTTCCTTTCAAAATTAATTTCCAGTTAACCAATACGCGTCTACGTTTGAAAGGGTTTAAGTTTACCCGCTAGAGAACGGGGTCACTTGTAGACTGGCAAGTTAACTCGGGTCGATCTCTCGAGGAATGGAAATTGGGGTCAATGATGTTTATTAAACTAAATATCATAATTTCTAAAACACGCGATCAATTGAGGTTTTGAAAAGGATCAAATCCTTTGTGGAACTCTTCTTGTCTCGTGGGTGTCAACCTCTCGACAAATTATAAGAAAAGTAATTTACCAAATCCAACTACGACCTACCGCATATCATGCTAAATGTTATAAACGACTTGCTACTTATCATGCATAAACAATAATAAACTAATAATTGAATACCTATAATAACCAAAGAACAACAATGATTATATCACTACGCCACTCACGAGATCATTACTATATACTAATCATGCTCAAGATTCATTCATAAAGTTAAAATAACTCAAATACTAAATCGTTGCGGGAAATGTGACTAAAATAATCACAACTTCGTTCACAATTTCATAGCAATTGTTCATCCAACACAAACAACCACAAAACACAATAATACGAATTCCAATCACCAATACTTTAGCAAACGATCAACAAAATACTTTCAAATGTGTTCACCAACTGATTTATAACAAATCCCAAATCAATCTAATTACGGAAACTACTAAAGAACGAGTTTAGTGATTACTAATCATTGAAACTCTTTCAATGAGCGACGAACGATGAATGAGCTCACTCCGAGAGTTACGTAGATTCCCAAGGCTATCAAGAACCCAGAATTCTAGCGACGAACGATGGCTGCGACTAATCGAACCATGATATGGGTGCCGTAAGGGCTTTTCGCTAGAGTTATGAGAGATGTGTCAAATCTCTATACCTTTTAGGTGTTTGATGGCTTCTCTAGCCTCTCCTAAGTCACTTCTGCCGAATGACTCCGAACCCTAAACTCCCTCTTCAGTTTTAAAAGACTCAAGCCGTTTCGTAACTGAAGATTTCCAAAAATCCTACGTGCATAATGTACACATCCGATCGTATGTAAGTATTGTCCGATCGGATGAAGGTTTCTGTCCACGGCTTCGATCGGTGCGCCAATTTTTTCGGCCAGTGTGCGCTTTGCCAGTCTGTCCGATCGGTGACACACACTGTCCGATCGGATGAGTATCCTTTGGGCTACTTTTGAGCATTGCTTCTTCTATCTTTGTCCTCGGGATTCACTAGACGCTTTAGCTGTATGAGAAAATAAAGAATTACTCTTATTTGGTCTGATTAGTGATCAGTAAGTCGGAAAGTTAAGCAAGAAGGTAAAGAGTGCAAAACAATGCAATTTAACCTCATCTCAGCCCAGAAAAGAGAATAAAAAGACTCAAACAAGACTCGATTAAGTACAGATTTGTAACAAATACGTACGAATCAGTTTCCTCCCTATAAGTGCAGTTTTTAATGTCTTTTGCTCGACGATACCTCGTTTGAGTCTTAAGCATCTCGAGGTGGATCATTCAGTAGCATGACTTCACGATCGTTCTTGGGAATGGGTCCTCCGTGGTACGACTTCACACGATGCCCATTGACTTGGAAGAAGAAGTTGCATTTTTCATCGTATAAAGTGATCGCCCCGAATTCATTGATATTCGTAATCAAATACGGGCCACTCCACTTTAACCTAAGTTTTTCCGAGTAAGAGTTTGAAACGTGAGTTGAAAATTAGGGCCAGTTTCCCCACCTCTAAGTCTTTTTGAATGAGCTTTTTTGTCGTGCTTTTCCTTCATCCTTTGCTTGCTCGTCCATGCCATCTCATAAGAATCATTTCGAATCTCCTCCAACTCATTCAACTCCAACTTCCGATACTCCCCCTGCTTCGTTCAGATTCATGTTCAATGTGCATATGGCCTATTCCGCTTTGTGCTCTAATTCAACAGGAAGATGGCAAGATTCCCATAAACCAACCGAAATGGACTCATGCCCAAAATTGTCTTGTGGGCTATTCAATATGCCCACAATGCATCAACCAATCTTTGTTGGCCCAATATTTACGGTTTGGTTTCACCGTTTTCTCCAAAATAGCCTTTATTTGTTGATTGCTCGTCTCCACTTGCCCCGATGTTTGTGGATGATAAGGAGTTGCTACTTTGTGTTGCACCCCATACTTGATCATCAATCGATCGAAGGCACGATTGCAAAAGTGGTTGCCACCATCACTTATAATCGTCCTCAGCACTTCAAAATGGCTAAAAATGTTCTCTTGAATGAACTTGAGCACGACCTCAGAATTAGCCTTTCTGGTTGGAATTGCCTCCACCCATTTTGACACATAGTCAACACCAACGAGTATGTACTCGTATTCTCTGCTTTTTGAAATGGGCCCATGAAATTGATGCCCCACACATCGAAGATTTCGATCACTTGGTTCAGCACCAAGGGCATCTCATCCCTTTTTCCAATTGTGCCCGATCTTTGACAATTGTCACAAGTTTTGCAATATTATTGTGCATCAGCGAAGAGCGAGGGCCAATAGAAACTTGATTGGAGAACCTTGAATGTTGTCTTTTGACTTTCGGAATGTCCTCCCTCGTCATGGTAAAACCTCAATACATCAATCTTTTCTTCGTTCGGAATGCACCTTCGATTAAGTCCATTCTTGCTGCGTTTGTACAAGTATGGGTCATCCCAAAAGAAGCTCCTACATTTAAAAAAAAACCTCTTCCTATCTTGGGTAGAAAGGTGGTTATGAATGATATTTCATGCAAGGTAATTTACAAAGTCGGCATACCAAGGTTCGTCAATGTTTTCAATAGCGTTAGCATCCTCATAAGGAAAAATGTCATCGACGAGTTTATTCTTAATAGACTCACTATCTACTAACATGCGAGACAAATGATCAGCAACTACATTTTCGCACCATTTTCTATCCTTAATCTCAACGTCAAATTCTTGCAAAAGAAGAATCCAACGAATCAACTTCGGCTTACTTTGAACTTTAGCGAATAAATGGCGTAAAGCCGCATGATCGGTATGCACAATTATTTTAGAGCCAACAATATAAGAACGGAACTTATCTAATGAAAACACAACATCAAATAGTTCACTTTCAGTAGTATTATATTTGCGTTGGGTGCTATTTAACATGAAACTAGCATAATAGGTGACCCTTAGAAACTTATTACACGTTGCCCCAAGACTGCCCCTACCGCGTCGCTCGACGCATCACACATAATCTCAAACGGAAGGGACCAATTAGGTGCAACAACAACTGGTGCCTGTGTGAGTTTTTCTTTCAAAACATTAAAAGCATTAAGACATTCATCATCAAACTCAAATGGCACATCTTTACTCAACAATTTACATAACGGGCCCAAATTTTAGAAAAGTGTTATGAAACGCCGATAAAAACCCGCATGTCCCAGAAAACTTCTAATTCCTTTGATATCTCAGGGAGAAGAAGGGTTTCAATAACATCTATCTTTGCTTTATCAAATTCCAGCCCCTTGTTCGACACCACATGACCAAGTACAATCCCACTTTTAACCATAAAATTTGATTTTTCCTAATTCAAGGTTAGACAAGACTCAACACGTCGCTCAATCACTTTAGAAAAATTACTTAAACTATTAGAGAAGGATGAGCCATATACCGAAAAATCATCTATGAAGACCTCGAGAAAGTTGTCAATGAACTTGGTGAATATGGAGAGCATGCATCTTTGGAAAGTTGATGGGGCATTCCACAAGCCAAACTGCATCCTCCGATAGGCATAAGTGCCAAAAGTGCATGTGAATGTCGTCTTCTTTTGATCTTCCGAATCTATCGCAATTTGGTAATACCCCAAGAGGCCATCTAGAAAGCAATAGTATTCGTGTCCCGCTAGCTTGTTGAGAAATTGGTCCATGAATGGTAGTAGAAAGTGGTCCTTCCTCATCGCGGCATTGATTTTTCGGTAATCGATGCACATGCTCCACCCGGTGGTTAGGCGCGTTGGAATGACCTCTCCCTTATCATTTCTTTGGAATGACGTGCACGGGGCTAACCCATTCACTATCTTCCACGGGGTAGATGACTCCCTCGTCAATGAGATTGAGAATTTCTTTCTTGACTACCTCCGTTCGTGTAGGGTTTAAACGTCTCTGTCCATCTCTTATCGGTTTACTTCTTCTTCTAACCCAGTCTGGTGCATGCATGTAACCGGGCTTCCTTTAATGTCTCCGATGCTCCAGCCAATGGATTGCTTGTACTTTTTGAGCACCTTGATCAACTCTTTTTCTTCGTTATCCTCTAACTCCGTGAAAATTATCACGGGCTTCCTCTCATTGGCTTCAAGAAAGACATATTTGAGGTGGCTCAGAAGTGGCTTCAATTCCACTTTTGGGTTCTAGTACTAGCCCAATAGATGTTTCGCCCATATCTTCTTCCTCAATCACACAAAGATCGACTCCGCCCTCGACTCGAAATCACCATCCTCGGCGTTCAACTCTTCTAAAGGTACGACACCGAATAACTCGCTCACACATTGGTCCACAGTATCAAGATAAGATCAATCATGACCCAACAAAGGTGATGGGGCGTTCGGGATGTCTCTGAGCAAAAATATAAATGATTCGTCAAACACGGAAAGGGTCATTCTTCCTCTTCGCATGTTGATCATGGTATGCGATGATGCCATGAATGGTCTGTCCAAAAGAATAGTGTGCTCCTTGCTTGATTTGGCCACCTCCCCAACGCCCAGTATCACAAAGTCCACGGGATCACTAAATAGCCAACTTCCACCAAAATATCTTTGACCACTCCCAATATCTTACCAAATGGTCGGCTAGTTGAAGTCGTATGCTTATTTATTTCATCTCCCCAAGGTTGAACTATTTGTAAAGGGTATAGGGCATCAAGTTGATCCTTGCCACTAAATCGAGCATTCCTCGTGCTTTTTGTCCATCCCCGAGAGTTATTGTGATGCAAAAACTCCATGGATCACTCGCTTTCGGTGGTAATGGATGGTGACATATGGCACTCACTTCTTTCGATAACACCACCCACTTGTTTTTTTCCAGCCATCTCTCTTTTGATGAGAGTTCCTTGAAAAATTTGACGTAAGCTGGCATTGCTTTGATCACGTCAAGAAGTGGAAGTTTGACGACACGTTCTTTAGCATGTTATAGAGTTCCATGAATTTCTTGTTCTCCTTTGCTGGCTTAAGGCAATTTGGGAATGGAACGGGTTCATGTATGACTCGTTATGGATTAGAAACACTAGAATTGCCCTGTTCAAGAATGGTATCCGACCGGGTATCAGTCCTCATCCAGTCGGATGAAGCTTTTATCTGGTTTTTCGATCGGATATTACCGTCTGTCCGGTCGGCATTTTCCTTCTGTCCTCTCATCCGATCAGATTCATGACCTATCCGACCGTACAATTCTTTTTGTTCTCGATTCTGGTCAAATCCTTTGCCTATCCAGTCGGACAGTTCGTTCTATACTCTCATCCGGTCGGATTCTTGGTCTATCCGGTCGGATGTCTTAGCTAAGGCAATTTCTAACCCAAAAACTCGAATATTTGCCTTTATAAATAGGTTTTATTTTTAACATCTAGATTCTCTTATGAACATAAGCACCCCTAATTTTTTTTTGTATCCACTAATTCCTATCTTGTAATCGTCATATCTCAGAAAAAGCAATGATAAGTAAAACTCTCATCTCACAAACTTAAATGAAATAAGAGCTACAATAATGCTCGTGGCAATCAAAGATACGGAATAGGGGCTCAAAGGGGCTCATTAGGGATTTATAGTGGTTTTCAACTTTTATTTATGAGTAAGGCCGGAAACAGGGTTTTTTGCGCCTATCGTCATTTCCAAAACCCAATGTACACATGCGATTTAGAGACTTCTCAAAATACTTATCGAATCACAACATGAAATGTTAATAAACACACAAGGATTCTTACAATAGTTTTATTCAAACTTTTGAAAATAAGGTGACAAGTTTCATGAAATTGCAAACGACTAAGTGTTATTTTAAATAAATATATATAAGTAGGTTTTGAAAATTCTACACTAACAAGCTCAAAAGACTCCATGAAAAATCACATAATACACAATTTTGACAGGCGCACCAGTGATTAGCACGTATTTGTCTTGATTTTTATTAGTATTTTAGTTAGTTTTTCTTATTTTTTTCGGTATAAGTTGGATAGATTGAGCGTATTTTTGTATTTTCTTATCTTCAGCTTATTTTACCGTATTTTAATCATCATTAATTAATTTTATGTTTATCTTAGGTATTTTAAAGTATTTTAGTTTGGACGTAGTCAAGAATAGGCCTACGAGTGAAGTTTCAGCGAAAACGGGCCGCGATTTGAAGTATTTAAGATGACACTGGGTACCAGTCCGACACTGGTTACCCAGTGTCCGAGTTCTGCCGACACTGGCTGCCGAGAGCTGCCCACGTCGATGCCGAGAGCTGTCCACATCGATGCCTAGAGCTACTCATGTCGACCGATGCTCTACTGACACTGGGTATGCTGATTGACCAAGTGTCGGCATAGAAAGTCTTTGTGAGCGTCGATCCAACATGCGTCGGTCGACGCCCATCGACGCCAACGCACTGGAAATGCATGTTTTTGATTTCTTGGGCCCCAAGACAAGGAAAAACTATAAATACCCTATTCATTTTCAGATTTTTGGATACATTATCATATTCCTAGGGTTTCAAGGCCTTTTGGGGGCTGACAACCCCAACAAGTGCCCTTCTATTTCTTTAGTTACTCTTTAAATTTCTTAGTTTTAAGTAGCCGACTTTGAACATGACGTTAAGGCACAAATACAAACCCTATTCCGGCCATATCCATATATTTATAGCCACTATAAATTCCGAATGAGCCAATCATAACCAAATAATCCATTCATATAGCCCTGAGTGTTTTTATTTGAGTCGACCCCTATTAAACCCATTAAAAGCGTGGGGTAGGAGTTAGTCATTTTTATTGGTTATTAAAGTTTTGGAAATTTTATTAGGGATTTATGAATTTAATGTAATTAAGGACCACCATCCGAAAAAAAAAGATAAAAAAAGAAGAAAAAAAAATACCCCACAAATAATTATAATAAGGGGGAAATAAAAAAGAAGAAGAATAAAAAGAAGGATGGTGAGTCTAGTTGAATTCTGTTAGTCATTGCCTACGCGCTAATAAAGGCATGTTTATTATTATTTATTTTAATATGAAGCCTAATATTTAAGCGGCAAGAGTTGTGTTGACGAAGAAGCATATCATAAGCTTCTTAATTGTTTAAGTGGTTCGAGCGAAAAGTCAGTTTTACGGTTTACGAGTTAAGAAATAGCCTATGTTTTAAAGGCTACGTTATGAGTGTTTAGTGAGGTTTTTTTTATTTTTGAATGAGGTGAAGCGCTTTGCTTCGTGATTAGAATATTTGGTGATTTATTGATCACGTTAGATCGTGAGTTAGCCACACAACTTAAATATTCCATACCCGTCCAAAGAGCCTTACATTACAACCCGAAAAGATCTTTTCTGATTCTTTGTTGATAACACACAAAAATTGCGATTGAAAAGAGATTGATTTTTAGTTCTTATTTATTATGCATGGATTTGTATGATTTGAGTGTATACACGTCCCAATAAAAAAAATTCCCGAGTGCTTTGAGCGTACACCCATATATATTACCATTTGTGAGGATGCATGATTTTGTTTTTGGAGCGACAATATAATAAGGGTGGAGTGTTTGAAGTTGTGTTGCACGTATCTATATTTTCAAAATTATGTATGTAGCATGACACGACTCCTTGCTTGAGCTTATTTTCATTCTTGTTATACTTTGAAACTATCATTTTTTCGAGGACGAACAAACCAATAAAGTGTGAGGTAATTAAATTGTCACAAGTTTTGCAATATTATTGTGCATCAGCGAAGAGCGAGGGCCAATAGAAACTTGATTGGAGAACCTTGAATGTTGTCTTTTGACTTCCAGAATGTCCTCCCTCGTCATGGTAAAACCTAAATACATCAATCTTTTCTTCGTTCGGAATGCACCTTCGATTAAGTCCGTTCTTGCTGCGTTTGTACAAGTATGGGTCATCCCAAAAGAAGCTCCTACATTTAAAAAAGAACCTCTTCCTATCTTGGGTAGAAAGGTGGTTAGTGGGCATCCGAGCGAGGATCTGGTGGAGTTCACCCAAGGATACGAATACATTACCAAGACTTTTCATCTTTACGATCTTACATGAGAACAAATTAGGAGGCGATACTTTTTGAGGACACTAAATGATAGAGCACGACAATGGTTGGTACGTATGGAGCCCAATTCCTTGCCAACTTGGGAAGACGTATACTAATGTTTCATGGACAAATTCTACACACTTAGATGGCACGGATTTTATTTGAGACGTGAATGTGGTTATTGAGAAGTAATGGGGCATTTGGCGATTGACTGCCAAGTGACGTTTGTGAACGAGCCACTCAAGGGTGATATTGCCATTAAGAACAATACGAGCTACGAATCTTATGCTTCTTGCGGCCCAATTTCTTACTATCCTAGCTGTAAAGAATATGAGCAAGATGATCAATTTTTGGTGCAGCAAGAGGATCAAGAGGCTGAGATCATGAGTTTTCAAGACGAGCAAGTAGATGACCCTTTGGAGACCATTTGTCAACAAGGCGACATTGATCAATCCACTGTGCAAAAAGAAGACCTTGCACAATTTATGGAACGTATGGAACAAATAATAGCTTCTTTTGACAAATCGTCGAACGAGGGGGATGGGGTACAAATGTATAACCTGTCTGAACTTGAAAGGTGTGTAAATGAACTAAGTCGTCAAGTCGATGCTTCTATAGAAAGAAGGGAAGAAGAAAGAAATAAACTTCAAAGTCAACTAGCGCTACCAATTCTTGATGTTGTGGAAGCTCTATTGGAGGAAGAAATTTTGAGCTCGCCTATTTGTTTAGAGGATGTGCATAAAGAGGAAGTTTTGGAGAATTTAGACGTGATCGCTCCTCTTGTACTTGACGATGTCGTGTTGGATAATGATGTAGTAGAGTTGTCGTTGGAGATCTCGGTGGATGCTGCGAATTCGAGTTTGCTCGATTTATTTGGGGATGATATAGAGGATGAGCCGATTTTAGAAGATGAACTTAATCCTCTTGTGCTGGATGATTTAGACGTCGAGGACAACGACGAGTTTTTAAACCGGGCAGCGGAAATTTTAGGGATAAATCTTAACAACATTGTTGTGGACGGTGTCAATTTTGATGAAGTGTTGGAGAAGGAATTTATTGAGCCTCTTGTTATGCCACCCGAGCCATTAATATTTTAATTTTGAGATGGTGGACGAATTAATCAAGGAGGATGCGAAGGCCGAGTCTATTTTTGAGCCACCCAAAGCTTTCAACAATTTAGAGATGGAGATGGTGGATGATAAAGTAAAGGAAAATGGATTGGCGGATGATAAATTCTTATGTTCGACGGATTTCCTCGTTTATTCAAAGGTTGTGGATCACCATGTGCCCGAATTGATTTTTGATATGTTTATGGTGATAGATTATTCGCTTTTTCGACCACCGAAGCGAATTGGGGTTTTAGTTTTGCGAATTGCTTACCATATGCACCTTGGAAATTACATTGCATATGCTTACTTTTGGAGAATACTAAGGTGTGGAACGATCGTCACCTTTTCTTGGATCCGGGATAGTAATGTTCGTAGATGGTGTCGAGCTTTCGACGTTAAACAAGCGCTTCTTGGGAGGCAACCCAAGTATATGTTTTCTTTTCTTTTTCCTTAAGCTTTTCTATTTGGTTTGTTTTTTTTGTTTGTTTTGTCTTTTTAGGTTCTTCTCAAGACATTTTCGATCACGAGTTGAAGATGAAGGACGATTGCACAAGCGCTTCTTGGAGTAACTCGACTATTTTTCAGGGACGTTGCCTTACTCCTTTCCTCGTTTGATTTGCTTTTCTTTATATTTAGGGAAATCAGGAGATTGCCGGATTTTTAGAGGGGGGGATGGTTGAGTATAAATTATAGTTTAAATTTGTGAAATTTTCAAAAAAAATCGTGGGATTGTAGTGCTAAATTTTAACGTGATTGATCACTATTTCTGCATTGAAATGTGTTTGTCTGGCTTGTCTGTCGAAGTTAACTAAGTATGATTTGATGTTCTTGTCTTTTGAGCGTGTATAAGTGCATAAAACTTTTCAAAGTTATTATTTATATATTGTAAAATTGTACTTGGAAGCAATTAATTTCGCAATACCTTAAAAGCTGCGTCAATTCAAAAAAAAATCATGCAAAAAGCCAGTGAGTAGCCTGAGTGTTTATCATCATTGCATGTACTTGAGTGAGTTCTGTTTTGATATCTCTTTGAAACCGCTGTGTGTAGCCGACTTTGAACATGACGTTAAGGCACAAATACAACCCTATTCCGGCCATATCCATATATTTATAGCCACTATAAATTCCGAATGAGCCAATCATAACCAAATAATCCATTCATATAGCCCTGAGTGTTTTTATTTTGAGTCGACCCCTATTAAACCATTAAAAGCGTGGGGTAGGAGTTAGTCATTTTTATTGGTTATTAAAGTTTTGGAAATTTTATTAGGGATTTATGAATTTATGTAATTAAGGACCACCATCCGAAAAAAAAAAGATAAAAAAAGAAGAAAAAAAATACCCCACAAATAATTATAATAAGGGGGAAATAAAAAAGAAGAAGAATAAAAAGAAGGATGGTGAGTCTAGTTGAATTCTGTTAGTCATTGCCTACGCGCTAATAAAGGCATGTTTATTATTATTTATTTTAATATGAAGCCTAATATTTAAGCGGCAAGAGTTGTGTTGACGAAGAAGCATATCATAAGCTTCTTAATTGTTTAAGTGGTTCGAGCGAAAAGTCAGTTTACGGTTTACGAGTTAAGAAATAGCCTATGTTTAAAGGCTACGTTATGAGTGTTTAGTGAGGTTTTTTTTATTTTTGAATGAGGTGAAGCGCTTTGCTTCGTGATTAGAATATTTGGTGATTTATTGATCACGTTAGATCGTGAGTTAGCCACACAACTTAAATATTCCATACCCGTCCAAAGAGCCTTACATTACAACCCGAAAAGATCTTTTCTGATTCTTTGTTGATAACACACAAAAATTGCGATTGAAAAGAGATTGATTTTTAGTTCTTATTTATTATGCATGGATTTGTATGATTTGAGTGTATACACGTCCCAATAAAAAAAATTCCCGAGTGCTTTGAGCGTACACCCATATATATTACCATTTGTGAGGATGCATGATTTTGTTTTTGGAGCGACAATATAATAAGGGTGGAGTGTTTGAAGTTGTGTTGCACGTATCTATATTTTCAAAATTATGTATGTAGCATGACACGACTCCTTGCTTGAGCTTATTTTCATTCTTGTTATACTTTGAAACTATCATTTTTTCGAGGACGAACAAACCAATAAAGTGTGAGGTAATTAATTAGCACGGATTTGTCTTGGTTTTTATTAGTATTTTAGTTAGTTTTTCTTATTTTTTTCGGTATAAGTTGGATAGATTGAGCATATTTTTGTATTTTCTTATCTTCAGCTTATTTTACTGTATTTTAATCATAATTAATTAACTTTATGTTTATCTTAGGTATTTTAAAGTATTTTGGTTTGGACGTAGTCAAGAATGGGCCTACGAGTGGAGTTTCAGCGAAAACGGGCCGTGATTTGAAGTATTTAAGCTGACACTGGGTTACCCAGTGTCCGAGTCCTGCCGACACTGGCTGCCGAGAGCTGCCCACGTCGATGCCGAGAGCTGTCCACGTCGATGCCTAGAGCTACTTGCGTCGACCGACGCCCTTCCGACACTGGGTATGCTGATTGACCCAGTGTCAGCATGGAAAGTCTCTGTGAGCGTCGATCCAACATGCGTCGGTCGACGCCCGTCGACGCCAACACGCTGGAAATGCGTTTTTGTGATTTCTTGGGCCCCAAGACATGGAAAAACTATAAATACCCTATGTATTTCAGATTCTTGGATACATTATCATATTCCTAGGGTTACAAGGCCTTTTGGGGGCTGACAACCCCAACAAGTGCCCTTCTATTTCTTTAGTTACTCTTTAAATTTCTTAGTTTTAAATTCTTAGATTTTAGATTAGAATAGATAGTTTAGATAATTTAGATTCAAGATCTCGTCGTGTAACACTGCAACTTTCTTCGTTTAATTAGTAAGTATTTATTCCTTCATCTCTTTAATTTAGTTTGCATGCTTTTGATTAATTTAATTAATTTTCTTAGAATAATTATTGCTTCCATGAAGAATCGTTCTTGTGATTGCTTTGAGATTGTGAAGTTGAGATTGATGATAATTGTTAGCTAGATCTAATTGGTCTAGAGCCTAGATTCATTTAAAACCATCAATTGGGTTATCCCATGAGATTGTGGAGACGAATCGAAGCTCTAGAACCCTAGTTTTCTTTAATCGTTTAAAAATATTTTAATTAATAAATTCCTAGATTAAATAAATTCTAGATTTAATTGCGCTGGGATAAAATAATTTAGGATTTATATAATTAGTTCTTAGTTTAAATAACCTTAGATTTAATTAATTAGATCGGAGTTTAATTAAATCTTAGTTTTAATTAGTTTAATTAATTTTTATTTTTTAAAATAAGTCAAACAAAACCCCGTTCATGTGTTATTTTCTTTAATTTCTTATTCGTGAAACGCAAACATAAAACGAACTTCCGAATCAGCTTTCCTCGAGAGATCGACACGAGTCAAATTTTCACCCTACAAGCGCTCTCGTTCTCTTGCGAGCAAGCTTGCGCGTTTTAAATTAAAATATATAAAAAAAGGGGTACACAAAAGTTTGAATCGGCCAGTACAAACACAATTTAGCATGGGCATATATTCAACAAAAGTTGACGTAATTACTTGGTTGACTAGCACTTTGTTACAAAAATGTGACTACGTTACCCAAAATGGTTTGAACTAGACATTCATGGGACTCTAAACCCCGGGACTAGACTGTTGTGCACTGTCCGATCGGTCACTGATTTCCTCCGATAGGACTGAAGTATAGTAGGGTCCTTCTGATCGGTCAATCCTGTATCTCCGATCGGACAACACAGTCCCTCCCCCGTTAGAAAGAATAAGCAAACTCCTGGTTGCTAGAATACAAACATGAATATGGGGAATTCAAATAAGTGCACAGATCCATAGCATGCAAATGAAGAAACCAATAGTTAACAGTAGTCATCCCAACATGAACATAATAAAATATTAATACATCTAATAAATCCGAATAAATAGCAAATATTCTAGAAAGCGAAATAAAAGTTGGATAGAGTGGTGATACAGATGGGGCATGGGCCCGCCTACTGGTCCATGTCATCCAGAGGTGGAGGTGGGTAGCGTTGCTCAAGGCGGGAAAGGCGCTCGTCAATCGTGACAAGGTATCCGTGATTTGCCTCGACGTTGCTGGTCAACCGGGCAAGATTCTGATTCGTTTCGCCCAAGTTGGTACCCAACATCGTTAATGTGCTCCGAAAATACCTCGCTTCCTCCCGAGCCTTCTCTCGTGCTACCAAGGCGTCGTGTCGAGCGTTGCGCGCGTGCTCTTCTTGATTAAGCCCCAACAACCTCATTCGGTCCATCATGCACGCCTGGAAGTCCTGCTGCTACTGCCATTTCTCGACCGAGTAGTACACACCCTCCACATAGTCGTCATGCTCCTAAGTCTGGGAATCGGTGTTCCCATCTCCTCCATCGTCATCGTTTGCGTTCTCCTCCTCGTTGAATTTTGCATTCTCATCGTTATTCGCCCCTTCTCATCCATGTCGTCATCATCGGCATTGTCGTTGTTGGTGTTCTCGATTTCTTCATCTATCAGCCTCTCCAAAGTCAACATAAATGTCGGAATAGTTATGTTTCGGCCACGAACCGTCCGACTTTCGACCACCATTTCCACACTCGGGTACATAATGTCATCATCATATGGGTCACAACCGTGGTGACGCGCAAGCTCGGTGATAAAGGCTCCCAAAGTAAGTTTTTCCATTTTCTTCTCCCACACTTGTTGGACATTATCAATTGCCGCGATCAAAAGTGGATAAATGTTTACGTTGCCTCGGTGGTATGAAATCTACAATGCCTTCAACTCGGTGGATGATATCCTTGTAGCGTCCTTTTTACCTAGGAACACTTGCATGAAGAATTTGTATGTTAGGTAGACGTCGAATTGAAACGGCACCCGGTCTATGGTGGTGATCTGGAAAGTTTGGCCCACCACTTCTTCTTGTCATAATCATCGAGTTGAAAGTTTTCGTTTGCCTCTCTTTCGCTATCGATCCCAAAGATGACATCGAGGCCATCACTGTCGGTGTGGAGCATTCGGTTGCGGAGACAACACTCGAAAGTCCCATCGGCGAGTGCCTTGAATGTCGTGAAGAATTCGAGCATAAGATTCTGATACCCTGGCTGATTCACGCCGGACCATTTCATTAGGTCGAGGGCCGTGATGCCCTTTATGAATTTCCCCGCTGTCTTATCACCGATGGTAACTTTCTCCTCCAAGAAATTTATGTCGATGAATTGGGAGTGATAGACGTCCCACTTAATTAGGGACTTGTAGAGCGTAAACTCACGATCATCTGTGAGGTCAAAAGGAGCTAAACCTCCCCAGGTGCTGCTCGGTCCCCTGCTCGATTTATTCCCACGCTTATGATGAGAACCATATGCCATAATGGATGCAGAGGTTTCACAAAAAAGCTGCAAAGATTCTAACAGGAATTCTGTCGAACACTTGCTGTGCGTCTCAAAACCTCAATCAATTTAAGTTCAATTCTTACAACCAACCACCAATTATCACATAACTTGCAAATAAATACCCAAACAGTTCAAATTTCTTGAGTGTGAGCCATTATACCTTGGGAATTGACGCGTTGTAGTTGGTTGTGAAGCTTGGTGCAATTTGCTTGAATTGTGCTTAATTCCTCCAAATTCTCCGAACGGATGGAATTGGTTGTGTTTTGTTTCCGATCGGATGCTTTGGTGTTCTTAATTCGTTGCTTGGTGAAATTTGGGAGAGATATTTTGTCGCCTCTGCTCTGCAAAGGAAAAGAATTGGAAGTTTTTAGGTTGAAGAATACGAATGGGGGGTCTGCCCTTTTATAAACCTGCGCGTTGTCCGATCGGACTGGGCCTTTGTCCGATCGGACTGTAATCCAGTTGGTTTGGGCCGATCAATGTAAGCCTGTGTCCGATCAGGCTGATGTCCAGTAGGTATTGCACGATCGGTATACTCATTTGTCTGATCGGTCTGCACTGTTCTCGATTTTTTTTAATTAATTAATATTATTATTATTATTATTATTATTATTATTATTATTATTATTGGATGTCATCCTGCAAAGTTTCAAAAACGACATTAAGCACGACGAGTCATTCCACACCCAAAAGTTATTTATTTTAATTCTTCAGCAATAATGCTCATTATTAACATAATCCGAAATTCATCATAATAACAACCCACATAGAGTAACATCATTATTCAATCTCAATCGGTGGCCTAGTGAACTACTTGGGAGATGGTATGTGTCCAAACGATAGTTCATAAAGGTCTTCCACCTGCTCTTCGAGCTCGATAATGTTACCTTTCAGCCGCACGATCTCTGCATCTGCATCGTTAAGAATGTCGTGAAGGCGCTCAATGTTTTTTTGTTAGAGCGACCTCCTCGGTGAGAAAGTCGTGAAGATCGGTTTGCAGTTGGTGGATCTTTTGACGATACTCCTCCAGTTCACTTTCCAATTTCTCAACTGTGTCCTCATACTTCTTCCAGGTCACCCATCCATAATCGTTGTTGTTATGATGGTTCATGATTCTCGTTGGATGCTGGTAAGTCTCGAGAATATGAGAGATTAGAAGAGTAATTATTGTGGGAGTTTAAGCCTTGAGTGTGGGTTTATATAGGGGTTGAGAGTGGAGGAAAGGAGATTTTCAGGATCGAATAAAATCAAGATGAGGGAAAGAAAATATACACTTACTCTTCACGAAATCGATTCCCCCAAATAAGGATCCCCTTACCTCAGTGAATATCTTCGGAAATCCTCACCCGATCACCTATTTCTGCATGGTAATATTATTTTCGAAATAACTCTTTCACGCCTACCGTCCGATCGGTCACATTGACTCTTCCGATCGGACAACTTATCTGAGTAGTCCGGCCGGTTACATGTAGGTCTCCGACCGATCAGTCCTGTAAAACTCATTCCTTGTTGTTGCACTCGTGATTGCACCTGCCAACATGCTAAACAGACATATATACACATATATAAAAATATTAGAGGTGAAGAAAGGGAAAAGAGAAAAGAAGAACTTGGGTTACCTCCCAAGAAGTGCAACGTTTAACGTCTTATGCTTGACGGTACCTCATTTGAGCTTCAACTTTGTCGAGGGGGATTGTCGAGTATCACTACTTCATGGTCTTTCTGAGAAATTGGGCCCCCGTGATACAACTTCACTTGGTGGCCATTAACTGGGAAAGTAGAATTACTCTTCTCATCAAGTAAGGTCACGGCCCCAAACTCATTTATATCGGTGATCCAAGAGGGGCCGCTCCAATTCGATCTCAACTTTCCTGGAAAGAGTTTGAAATGAGAATTAAAGAGCAAGGCTAACTTACCTACCTCCAAGTTTTTATGGACGATCTTTTTGTCATGCGTTTCTTTCATTCTCCATTTGCTCGCCCATGCCATCTCGTATGAATCATTTCTAATCTCCTCCAGCTCACTCAATTCCAGCTTCCTATACCCCCTGCTTCGTTCATTCAAGATTCAACGTACGAACTGCCCATTCTGCTCGATGCTCTAACTCGACGGGAAGGAGACAAGATTTTCCATAAACCAACCGAAATGGACTCATGCCCAGCACTGTTTTGTAGGCTGTACGGTATGCCCACAATGCGTCAATCAGTTTTGCCGCCCAGTCTTTACAGTTTGGTTTCACTATCTTTTCTAAAATGGCCTTGATTTATCGGTTGCTCGTCTCCACTTGTCCCGATGTTTGTGGGTGGTAGGGGGTTTCCACCTTGTGATGCACCCCATACTTACTCATTCGTCGATTAAAGGCTCGGTTGCAAAAATGGCTACCCCCATCGCTGATGATCGCTCTTGGTACTCCGAACCAGCTGAAAATGTTCTCTTGAATGAACTTGAGAACAATTTCGGAGTTAGCCTTCCATTTAGGGATTGCCTCCACCCATTTTGAAACATAATCGACTCCTATGAGTATGTACTCGTACTCTCCACTCTTTAGGAAAGGACCCATGAAATTGATGCCCCATACATCGAATATCTCGATTACTTGGTTAGGTACCAAGGGCATCTCGTCCTTCTTTCTTATCATTTCTGACCATTGGCATCTATCGCATGTTTTGCAGTATTGGTGTGCGTCGGCGAATAGTGAGGGCCAATAGAACCGGGCTTGGAGGACCTTGAAGGTTGTCTTCTGGCTCCCGAGATGTCCTCCCTCATCGTGACAAAACTTTAACACACCAATTTTCTCCTCGTCTGGTATGCATCTTCGAAAGATTCCATCCTTGCATTGCTTGTATAAGTAAGGATCTTTCCAAATGAAACACCTGCATTTAAACAAAAATCTCTTTCTTTCTTGTGAAGAAAGGTGATTGAGGATAATCTTGCAAGAAAGGTAATTTACCAAATCGGCATACCACGGCTTATTGACTCTTTCAATGGCATTCGCACTCTCATATGGAAAAACATCGTCTACAAAATCACTTTTGTTAGACCCTCCCTCTATTAACATACGGGACAGATGATTAGCAACCACATTTTCACATCCTTTTCGATCCTTGATTTCAACATCAAATTCTTGAAAAAGAAGAATCCAACGACTCAATCTTGGTTTACTTTGGATTTTAGCAAATAAATGTCGAAGGGCTGCATGATCAGTGTACACAATCAACTTTGAACCAACGATATAAGAACGAAACTTATCTAATGAAAACACAACTGCAAATAGTTCACGTTCTATAGTGGTATAATTACGTTGGGCACTATTCAACATATAACTAGCATAGTAAATGACCCTCAGCATTTTATCCACTCGTTGTCCTAAGACTGCCCCTACTGCTTCGTTTGAAGCGTCACACATTATTTCAAAGGGAAGAGACCAATCAGGTGCGACGACAATTGGTGCTTGTGTCAATTTTTCTTTCAAAACGTTAAAAGCACTAAGACACTCACCATTAAACTCAAAGGGTACGTCTTTTCCAAGTAATTTACACTACGGGTGACAAATTCTTGAAAAGTCTTTTATGAAACGGCTATAAAAGCCCGCATGTCCCAAAAAACTTCTAACTCCTTTGACATCTTTAGGGGGTGGAAGAGTTTCGATAACATTGATTTTAGCCTTATCGACTTCCAACCCTTTACTCGACACCACATGACCGAACACAATTCCACTTTTCACCATAAAATTAGACTTTTCCCAACTCAAGGTCAAATAAGACTCAACACATCGCTCAATTACTTTTGTTAAATTATTCAAACAATGAGAAAAGGAAGAGCCAAATACCAAGAAGTCCTCCATGAAGACTTCGAGAAAGTCGTCGATGAACTCGGTTAAATAGGAGATCATACATCTCTGGAAGGTTGCTGAGGCATTGCATAGGCCAAAGAGCATTCTTCGATAAGCAAACGTGCCAAAGTGGCACGTGAATGTGGTTTTCTTTTGATCCTCCGGAGCTATCGCGATTTGGTAAACCCAGAAAGGCCATCCAGAAAGCAATAATACTCATGTCCTGCCAGTTTGTCAAGCAATTGGTCCATCAATGGGAGTGGAAAGTGATCTTTCCTTGTTGCCGCATTGATCTTCCGATAGTCAATGCACATGCGCCACCCGATGGTTAAGCGTTTTGGGACGATTTCTCCCTTTTCATTTTCCAAGATCGTGATGCATCCCTTCTTTGGAACAACGTGTACTGGGTTAACCCACTCGCTATCAGAGACGGGATATATGATTCCTTCATCGATTAGCTTAAAATTTTCCTTCTTAACTACCTCCTTCAGCGTAGGGTTCAAACGTCTCTGCCCTTCTCGTACCGCTTTAATTCCTTCTTCTAGATCGATCTAGTGCATGCATGTGACCGGACATATCCCTTTAATATCACCGATACTCCATCCTATTGCTTGCTTGTATTTCTTGAGAACCTCGATTATTTCTCTCTCTTCATGCTCAGCCAACTCTGCGGAGATGATTACTGGTTTTCTCTCGTTGGACTCGAGAAACATATATTTGAGATGGCTCAGAAAAGGTTTCAGCTCCATCTTGGGCTCTAATGTGGGTCCAATAGGTGGTTCAAATGTGAGTTCCTCCTTGATTTCGAAAAGGGTGACCACTCCCTCCACATTTGAATCAAAACCGTCGTCCTCGACGTCATAGTTCTCTATCAATACAACACCAAACAATTCGCTCACCCATTGATCTATGGAGTCGCGGTATGAATAATCTAGACCAATCATGGGTGATGGAATTTTCTGAATATCTTTTAGCGAGAACGTCACTGATTCACCAAATACGGAGAGTGTCATTTTTCCCCGTCCAACATCGATCCGAGTGTGTGATGTTGCCATGAAAGGTCTTCCCAAAAGGATGGTGTGCTCTTTGCTTGACTCATCTACTTCCCCAACATCTAATATGACAAAGTCTACAGGGACTACCAATGACCCGACCTCCACTAGCACGTCCTCGACCACTCCTAAAGGATATCTTAATGAACGATCCGCCAATTGAAGCCGTAAACTCATTGGATTCATTCTTCCAAGGTTAAATTGCTTGTATAGGGCGTAGGGCATCAAATTGATCCCCACCCTTGGGTCGAGCATTCCACGTGCTTTTTGCCCATCTCCAAGGGTTATCGTAATGCAGAAACTCCCTGGGTCTTTTGCCTTCGGTGGCAACATTTGATGTCATATTGTGCTTACTTCCTTGGACAATATCACTCATTCATTTCCTTCCATCTTCCTTTACTTTGTCGCAAGTTCCTTGAAAAACTTGATGTAGGCTGGCATTGCTTTAATTACATCGAATAGTGGGAGGTTCACGTTCACATCTTTCAGCATGTTGTAAAGTTCCATAAACTTTTTACTCTCCCGTGCTGGCTTGAGACGATTGGGAGATGGCACGGAATCCCTTATTACTTGTCATGGTCTTGTCTGACCGATCAGACAGAGCCTTCTTTCCTCCACTCCGAACGGACTCTGGATCATTCCGATCGGAAGAGGTCTCCTGTTCTCTAGTCCGATCGCACTCTGGATCATTTCGATCGGACAAACCCTCCTGTACTCCAGTCCGATCGGTCAACTGCTTAGTCCGATCGGGTAAATCATCAGCTGCATTATTTTTATTTGTTTCAGCATGTTTTGGATGAAAAGCTCCAGTAAACGAGCCTGGAACATATGGGTTACGTGATTTGTGGATGCTCCCCACTTTTCCTTTCTCACCATTCGAACTAGACTCTCATTTGTCTTTTCTAACCAAACTCGGCTCATTTTCGGATCTTCCCCCTCGATTCCTCGTATTCCATTATCAACCTTCTTTCCTCCACGTAACATATGCACTGCCATTGATTGTTCAGGTTGGCTAGGTAGCTTCCCCGGATCATTTGCTGTCTTTGTCATAGAAGTTAAGAGTCGACCTATCATCATCTCTAGCTTTTCTAGTTGTTTCCTCGTCCGCTTGCCTTCTTCAATTGTACGAAGTGTTTCTTCCCGATTACATAAATTTTCATTCTCTAGTTGCTGACGCCATAGCCTTATCTCTATGTCGGAGATCGGGAGTGGCAGTTATTGTGACTACGATGCTTGTTGGTATTGTTGCGGTGGCACTTACTGATATTGTTGTGGTGGCACTTGCTGGTACTGTTGTTGTGGTGCATGTTGATATTGTTGCGGAGGGTGTTGTGAGTAGTTGTTTTGCCCCTTATTTTGATAAGAGTTGTAGCCACTCGTTTCTCCTTGTTTTTTATTCGGGGGCGGTCATGGATCTTATTGCTTGGAGCTTGGCACGTAATTCGAGCTATTGGGAGCGTAGCTTGAATTTGAATTTTACTGTGCGGCGAATTTCTACCCATACTTATTATTGGGTTGATAGTTTTGGATGGCATTCACTTTTTCATCCACTTCGTCATCGAATACCACTTTAGACGTGTCAGCTTCATGTCCTACCGCTCCACATTTTTCGCACATCTTTGATGGAGGTGTCGACGGTTCCTCCTCCCCTTATATTTTACTTGTCAACAACGTGACCTATTTTGTCAACTCCTCGATCTTTCTTACTTCACTGCGAGGCATAGGGGGTCCTTGGACTTTATATTTCCTCGGTCGGAAACTCATTTGTTGTGATTTTTTGCTCATAAGTTCAAACAGTTCCCAAGCTTCCGTAGTGGTTAGTTCCCCAAAATCTCTGGCCTTTACCTCCACTTGTTGTTTGTAAACCAGAAATAGTCCCTCATGGAAGTAATTGTTTACCATTTCTGCGCTGTTGTTGTGGTGTGGACATTTCTGCAAAAGTCCTTTGTATCATTCCCATGCTTCATAGAACGATTCTCCTTCCATTTGCTCAAAGTTCTTGATCTCTCTCTGTAATTTGGCTGTCGTTTGAGCTGAATAGAACCTAATCACAAACTTTTTGTACACCATTTCCCAATTAGTCAAGGAATTGGGTTGCAACGATAAAAGCCAATGTTTCGCCTTATCCTTCAAGGTGGTAGGAAAGCACTTCATTCTTAGTTGATCTTCATGGAGTCCAAGGGACGGAATTCTGCCCACCAAGAGTTAAAATTCTCGAATGAAATTCAAAGGATCTTCATTCGGCAATCCGTGGAAAGTAGGCAGTTGATTCACGCTGCCAGCTTTCAAGTCATAGTCTCTTGCCGCGGGGCCTAAGACTATTGCACTGCTGTATGGGCCAATCGTTGGGTAGAGGAGGTCTCCTTGATGGCATTCATTAGGTTACCAGCGCCTTCATCTTCCTCCAAAGTTAGGTCGTGCGCCGAAATTTCTCCCCTCTCTATACTCTTCGTGGTACCCGTAATTATGCTCCTCCTCGAAATTCCCGTGGTCTTCATATCCATCATTTCGAAAATTCTCCCTTTGCCAAGCATTGTACGGTCATCCCTCCCTCCTATTATGATTGTTGTTCCGTTCTTGCTCGAAGTTTTCGAGCCCTTGGTGGTTTCGTTGGTTATTTAGGGCTGGGGCCCACCATGACCACCGTTATTGTTTTCAAATTCCTAATTTGCTCAAGCATTGTAAGCTAGAGCTTCTTCGCGATTTCGGGATTGTTGAGGAGGTTGTTGGTAAGTAGGGTTCTCTTGAATCATGATTTGATGATCGTCCCTAGGTAGGTGCTCCCCGTTGTTTGCGTTGCTTGGATCTCTTGGCTCTTCATCGTGGATTAAAGGTGGATTGCGTGGTTCTTCGTCCTCGTTGTTATTCATTTGCTCTTGCACATGCATGTCATCAATTGGTGGCACGCCGTATGGATAATCACAAGGAAGAGTTTGGTTGTTTTGACCTCTCCCTCGCCCACCATTCATTCCTCCTCTTCCACCATTTTCACGACCTCCAAGAGGTAAATTATCCGCCATAATGGTTGAGTTTGCTTCCAATGGATTCCCTTCGGTAGAAGGAAATAGTTGTTTCGGTCTTGTCACTCGCTCGATGCTATTGATGAACGGGGTCAATTCTCCTCTAAGGCTTCATCGACCTTGCATCAACAACAAACAAATCGCCGTATCGATAGGCAACCCAAATACATTATACAACTAATGATACGAAAGCATTAACAAAAATAAACATCATTAACACCTTTGCGATTCCCCGGCAACGACGCCAAATTTTGAGCCAAACTTTTATGTTCCTTTCAAAATTAATTTCTGGTTAACCAATATGCATCTACGTTTGAAAGGGTTTAAGTTCGCCCACAAGAGAACGGGGTCACTTGTAGACTGGCAAGTTAACTCGGGTCGATCTCTTGAGGAATGGAAATTGGGGTCAATGACGTTTATTAAACTAAATATCACAATTTCTAAAACACGCGATCAGTTGGGGTTTTGAAAAGGATCAAATCCTTCGTGGAACTCTTCTTGTCTCGAGGGTTTCAACCTCTCGGCAAATTATAAGAAAAGTAATTTACCAGCTACGACCTACCGCATATCATGCTAAAGATTATAAACGACTTGCTACTTATCATGCATAAACAATAACAAACTAATAATCGAATACCTATAATAACCAAAGAACACCAATAATTCTATCACTACGCCACTCACGAGATCATTACTATATACTAATCATGCTCAAGATTCATTCATAAATTTAAAATAACTCAAATACTAAAATGCTGCGGGAAATGTAACTAAAACAATAACAAATTCGTTCACAATTTCATAGCAATTGTTCATCCAACACAAATAACCCAAAAGCAAAATAGTACGAATTCCAATCACCAATACTTTAGCGAACGATCAACAAAATACCATCAAATGTGTTCACCAACTGATTTATAACAAATCCCAAATTAAACTAATTACAAAAACTACTAGGGAACGAGTTTAGTGATTACTAATCGTTGAACTTCTTTTAATGAGCAACGAACGATGAATGAGCTCACTCCGAGAGTTGTGTAGATTCCCAAGGCTATCACGAACCCAGAGTTACAGCGACGAACGATGGCTGCGACTAATCGAACCGTGATATGGGTGACGTAAGGGCTTTTCGCTAGAGGTATGAGAGATGCGTCAAATCTCTCTACCTTTTAGGTGTTTGGTGGCTTCTCTATCCTCTCCTAAGTCTCTTCTGCCGAATGACTCCGAACCCTAGCCTCCCTCTTCAGTTTTAAAAGACTCAAGCCATTTCGTAACTGAAGATTTCCAAAAATTTTGCATGCATAACGTACACGTCCGATCGGACGTAAGTATTATCCAATCGGACGAAGGCTTCGGTCCGCGGTGCACCAATTTTTCCGGCCAGTGTGCGCTTCGCCAGTCTGTCTGATCGGTGACACACACTGTCCGATCGGATGAGTATCCTTTGGTCTACTTTTGAGCTTTGCTTCTTCTATATTTGTCCTCGGGATTCACCAGACACTCTAGCTATATGAGAAAATAAAGAATTACTCTCATTTGGTCTGATTAGTGATCAATAAGTCGGAAAGTTAAGCAAGAAGGTAAAGAGTGCAAACAATGCAATTTAACCTCATCTCAACCCAGAAAAGAGAATAAAAAGACTCAAACAAGACTCGATTAAGTACAGATTCGTAGAAAATACGTATGAATCAGTTACCTCCCAAGAAGTGTAGTTTTTAACGTCTTTTGCTCGAGGATACCTCGTTTGAGTCATAAGCATCTCGAGGTGGATCGTTCAGTAGCTTGACTTCACGATCGTTCTTGGGAATGGGTCCTACGTGGTACGACTTCACACGATGCCCATTGACTTGGAAGGAGAAGTTGCCTTTTTCGTCGAATAAAGTGATCGCCCCGAATCCATTGATATTCGTAATCAAATACTGGCCACTCCACTTTAACTTGTGTTTTCCGGGTAAGAGTTTAAAACATGAATTGAAAAGTAGGGCCAATTTCCCCACCTCCAAGTCTTTTTAAACGAGCTTTTTGCCGTGCTTTTCCTTCATCTTTTTCTTGCTAGTCCATGCCAACTCATAAGAATCATTTCGAATATCCTCCAACTCATTCAACTCCAACTTCCGATACTCCCCTGCTTCGTTCAAATTCATGTTCAATGTGCGTATGGCCTATTCCGCTTTGTGCTCTAATTCAACAGGAAGATGACAAGATTTTTCATAAACCAACCAAAACGGACTCATGCCCAAAATTGTCTTGTGGGCTGTTCAATATGCCCACAATGCATCAACCAATCTTGTTGCCCAATATTTACGGTTTGGTTTCACCGTTTTCTCCAAAATAGCCTTTATTTGTTGATTGCTCGTCTCCACTTGCCCCGATGTTTTTGGATGATAAGGAGTCGCTACTTTGTGCTTCACCCCATACTTGCTCATCAATCGGTCGAAGGCACAATTGCAAAAGTGGCTGCCACCATCACTTATAATCGTCCTCAGCACTCAAAAATGGCTAAATATGTTCTCTTGGATGAACTTGAGCACGACCTCATAATTAGCCTTTCTGGTTGGAACTGCCTACACCCATTTTGACACATAGTCAACACCAACGAGTATGCTTGTTTATTTCATCTCCCCAAGGTAGAACTGTTTGTAAAGGGTATAGGGCATCAAGTTGGTCCTTGCCACTAAATCGAGCATTCCTCGTGCTTTTTGTCCATCCCCGAGAGTTATTGTGATGCAAAAACTCCCTGGATCACTCACTTCTGGTGGTATGGATGGTGAAATATAGCACTCACTTCTTTCGATAACACCACTCGCTTGTTTGTTTCCATCCATCTCTCTTTTGATGCGAGTTCCTTGAAAAATTTGACGTAAGCTGGCATTGCTTTGATCGCGTCAAGAAGTGGAAGTTTGACGACACGTTCTTTAGCATGTTATAGAGTTCCATGAATTTCTTGTTCTCCTTTGCTGGCTTAAGGAGATTTGGGAATGGCACAAGTTCATGTATGACTCATTGTGGCTTAGAAAGCTGGAATTGCCCTGTTCAAGAATAGTATCCGGCCGGGTATCTGTCCTCATCCAGTCGGATGAAGCTTTTATCTGGTTGTCCGATCGGATATTACCGTCTGTCCGGTCGGCATTTTCCTTCTGTCCTCTCATCCGATCAAATTCATGACCTATCCGACCATACAATTCTTTTTATTCTCGATTCTGGTCAAATCCTTTGCCTATCCGATCAGACTGTTCGTTCTGTACTCCCATCCGGTTGGATTCTTGGTCTATCCAGTCGGATGTCTTAGCTGCGCTTTCTTTTCTAGAATCGGCACCCTTAGATTGAAAAATCCCGATAAGCGAACCTGGAACATATAAATTTTTGGACTTATGGATGCCCTCCATTACCACCTTTTTGCCGTTCAAAGGAGGCATGTCAACTTTGGATTCTTTTTCTTTCAGACTTGGTTCGTTCTCAAAATCTTCCTCCTCCAACTCCCCGATCCTGTTATCAACCTTCTTCCCTCCACAAAGTACATGTATCGCCAATGATTGTTTGGGTTTACTGGGCAATATTCTGGGGTCGGATCTGCATTTTGCTAATGACGTGGAGATTTGTCCCACCATCATTTCCAACTTATCTAGTTGTTTCTTTGTAAGCTTATTTTCCTCGATGGTACGAGGAGTCTCTTCTCGATTGCGTAAGGTTTCAATCTCCTGCCTTTGTCGCCACAGTCGTAACTCTTCGTCGGGATTTAGTGGAGGTGGAACTTGTTGTTGTTGTTGTGGAGATTGGTATTGTTGTTGGCCAGAGTTGTTTTGCCCTTGTGGAGAGCGTTGTTGATAATTCCCTTGGACTTTGTTCGGATATAATTTATAGTTACCCGTGCCTCCTTGATTTCTATTTTGGGGACGTGGTGCTAAGTATTGAGGGTCTGTTTGTTTAGGCATCGGTACGTAATTGGGACTCCCCGGGACGTACCTGAGGTTTAGATGGTCTCGGAGACCTAGATTGTATGAGTTGGAGTAAGAGTTGTAGTTTTAGTGAGCTTTTGACCCAATTTGTTGTTGGGTTGGAAGTCTTGCACGGTGTTCACCTCTTCATTCTCATCCTAATCAAACGTCACATCACACGCGTTGACCCCATGTCCAAATGCTCCAAAAATCCCACATGTTTCGTGTGACGGTTGTGTCGTCTCCTCCTCTTGCTTTATCATGTTCGTCAACATAGAGACTTGTTTCTTTAGCTCCTCAATCGTGCTATTATTCTCTTGAGAAATTAACACCTCGTGCACTTTGGCTTTTCTTGG
Source organism: Phtheirospermum japonicum (assembly GCA_014905375.1). Lineage (NCBI taxonomy): Eukaryota > Viridiplantae > Streptophyta > Magnoliopsida > Lamiales > Orobanchaceae > Phtheirospermum > Phtheirospermum japonicum. The sequence goes on from BMAC01000548.1 coordinate 707,579, forward strand.
TCATGATCTTGTCTGTCGCGACTTCTCATCCACGAGCTCAAATAGGTCCCAAGCCTCTCTTGCGGTTAAGTCTCCAAAGTCGTCGGATTTTGCTTCAACTTGTTGCTTATAGATCGGCAACAGTCCCTCATGGAAATAGTTTTTAACCATTTAAGGACTGTTGTTGTGATGCGGGCATGCTTGTAGGAGTCCTTTGTAGTGTTCCCACGCTTCGTGGAACGATTATCTATCCATCTGCTCAAAATTAGTGATTTGTCTCCTTAATTTGGCCGTCGTTTAGGCCGAGTAGAATCTACCCACGAATTTCATGCACACCATCCCCCAATTAGTTAGGGAGTTAGGTTGCAATGATAGAAGACACTGGTTGGCTTTTTCCTTCAAACAGCTCGGAAAATTCCTCATTCTAAGTTGACCTTCATTTAGTCCAAATGCTGGAATTCTGGACACCGCTGTGTGAAATTCTCAAATGGAATTGAGCGGGTCTTCGTTTGGCATGCCGTAGAAAGTTGGTAGCTGGTTGAAAATGTTAGACTTTAAATCATTGTCTCTTGCCGCGGGGCCTAAGACTATTGCTGAGCTGTACAGACCAATAGTTGGGCACATGAGGTCTCCTTGTCGGCGTTCGTTTGGATATCGAGGGTCTCGTCCTCCACCGAAGTTTGCTCATCCACCAAAATCTCTTCATCCACCGTAACCCTCATGATTTCCAAAATACTACTCATCCTCATAACGTCGATAGTTCTCATCATCGTATTCATCATTTTTCCAAGCTCGGTACGGTTGCTCTTCTCCCCTATTTCAGAAATGATTCGGCTCTAGCTCCCGGTTCTCGAACTCATAATGATTTCGTTAGTTATTTTGGGGCTGAGGTCCACCATTACCAACGTGGTTATACTCGAACTCCTGATTTGCCCAAGAATTAAAGACTCGGGTCTCTTCTCAGTTCCAGAAGTGTTGTGGCGTTTGGTTGATTTGAGTATCATCGATTGGATTTTCCCGCATCATGACTCGATGGTTATCTTGGGGCTGGGGCCCCATTTTGTTTCCATCATTGAGGAAGTATTTGCGGATCTTCTTCTTGGTTGTCATTTTGTTGACCTCGAGGGGGAGTACGGTTGCCATGTTCTCTCCCTCGACCACCATTCGTTCCTCATCCTCTTCCTCCAGTTCCTCGGCCACCATAATGTGGAATGTTAAACATAGTGGCTGGGATAGCTTCGGATGGACTCTCGTTGGGGGAAGGAAAGAGTTGTCTTGGTCTCCTTACTCGTTCGATGCTATTTATGAATGGATTCAATTCACCTTTGAGGCTTCTTCGACCTTGCATCAACAACAAACAACATCAATGCATCGAGTGACAAACCGAAACAATTATACACGTATCAAACATATAAACATTAACACGAATAAACTTTGTCAAAACCTTTGCCACTCCCCAGCAACGGCGCCAAATTTAGAGTCAAACTTTTAGTTTCCTCTTCTTAGAATTAAAATCAAGTTTAAACAATGCACGTCTACGTTTTGAAAACAAGTTCGCTCGCAAGAGAACGGGGTCACTGTAGTTCGGCAAATTAAACTGAGTTAATTCTCTCGAGGAGTGGAAATTCAGAATTGACGGAGTTTATCATAAGAAACACAAGTTCTACTACTAAACATGCGAGCAAAAGGGGGTTTTTGAGTTGAAGATTTGAACAAACTAAGTTTTGAAACTGTTCTTACGACGAGAGTGTCAATCTCTTTGCAAGAACTCAACAACTAATATATAAACCCAGTTATAAGCTATTAAGAACTTAACGAAAAGGTTATAACACTACTTATCATTTATGCATTTGATCGAACACTTGGAGTTCATTAACCAACTATAAATCTAATAAGATCGAACACTAAACTAACAACCAAACCATAATGAAAGAGATTAACAAATTAACCAACACAATGCTTATCATATAAACCAAATCATTCATAAGAAATTCAAAAAAAATATCCCAATACTCAATTCCAAACAAGAATTACTACTTAAAAGATTCAAAACCATAAAGTAAATATAGAGTCTAGAGATTACAAAATTCGAACGAAAATATGATCAACTAGAGCGGTGAAAGCTAAACTATCTCCATCAATTCCAGAGAAGAGATACTCTACGCAATGAATCTGGAAGCTTGTCATGAACTCCCGATTTCCACGATGAAAGATTACTACTGGACCGATCGAACGTCTATATTATTTACCATAAGGGCTCTATCGGATTATCCTCTCCAAGCCGAATGCAAGAGAGAGATGTGTCAAATCTCTCCCGGTAGAGGTTGTTCCTCTTTTCTGACATTATCTCCTTTTTTAAGATTCAAAAACTCGTTTGTAACTGAAAGATCTTTCCAAATCTGAGTTTGTAATGCCTACATCCGATCGGATGATCAGAAGAATTCGGCCGGACAGAAGTTTCTGTCAGCCAATCTGGTCGGATGTCAGATACATCAGACCGGATGTTAGTTGAACCAAACTTTTGTGCACCCAAATTATAGATATTTAAATTAAAACACTTAAGTTTTCTCGCAAGAGTACGAGGAACTTGTAGGGTGATGAGTTTTACTCGAGTCGTATCTCTCGAGGAAATAACTATTCGGCCTTTCGGATGTTTTTCTCAATTTACGAACTAAAATAAAATACATGTACATTTGGGGTTTTAAAAGATTTCGAGTTGATCATTATAGCTAAAGCAATAATTAAACTAAGGATGATTAAACTAATTATTCTAAACTATATTATCAACTACGAGCAATAATTAAATTATCAATAAAAGGCTACGAAGATTTAAATCTAATTAATGAATCTAAGAACATGAATATAAGAAATTATCACTAAGCAATGTATCATATGAATCTAAGAACGAACAACTAACATTAATCAATCGCATAAATAAACTAAAGTAATCCAATATCCAATATCCAAGCATGAAACGATTAAACTAATTATTTAAACTAAAATTAACTAAGAAATTAACTAAGCAATTAACTACGAAATTAACTAAGAGTTTAGAGTACTTATTGTAACTAATAAAAGCAATGAAAAGCTCTAGCTATTCCGGAGTTGCACGTCGATCTTGGGCGAAGATTGAATCCCGAACACGAATTCGATGTTTTGGACATGTTGTTCTTCGATCCTTTATCTCCGTCTTCAAATCTCGTTATGAGATGTGGAATTATGTTTATTATAAGCTAAAGTACCCTAGGAGGTCGTATTTTTTCTGAAAATCCGAAATATGGAGGATATTTATAGATATAACAAGTCTTGGTGCGCAAGAAACCCTAAAATTGCAAAACTGGGCCGTCACGTCGATGGTGCATCGACCTACGCGTGCTGGGTCTCAGCGTCAACGCCGCCTGGGTGTGCACGTCGGCTGGGCGGATGCGTCGACTGATGCGTGCTTAGATCGACGCTTCATAAAGTTGCGTCGACCGATGCCTCTTCAATCGACGCTTCAGAATGTTGCGTCGGCTCCGCGTCGATCATCGCGGATCATGGCTCACGTCGACGGAGCGTCGATGCTCGCGTCGATCAACGCGGCAGAGCATCTGTCTCCTTTTCTCGATCTTTTTGCTACTCGTTCACCGGAAAGCTCATTCTCCATTTCTTGATCATCAACCTCTTCTAATTACGCGGTGAACTCTTTTGGTTACTTAGCTGTAAGGTGAAAAACAACGAAATATCACCTATTTGCATCAATTACGATTAAAATACGATAAAATAAGCTGGAACTATAGAAGTACGGAATTACGCTTAAATCATCCAACTTATACCAAAAACAAATAGAAAATGAACTAAAAAGCTAATAAAAATAAGGACAAATCTACGTAAATCAACTACCCCACGCTTAATTGGTTTATCCGTCCTCGAACAAACGATAAGTTCAAAGTATAACTAAAATGAAAATAAGTTCAAGCAAAGAGTCGTGCTATGCTACAAAATTAATTTTGAAAATATAGGTACAAGTCACGCAACGTCAAACACTTGACCATTATTACATTGTCGCTTCAAAATAGAATCATGCTTCCTCACGAAGGATAATATATATATGTGTACGCTCAAAGCACTCAAGTATCTTCTGCATGGAACGTGTATACACTCAAATCATACAATTACAAGCACAATAAAAAAGCACAGAAAATCAATCTCTTTTCAATCGCAAATTAAGTGTGCCGTCAAAACTAAGAATCGGAAAATGACTTTACGGGTTGTAATGTAAGGCTCTTTGGACGGGTATGGAATATATAAGTCGTGTGGCTAAATAACTCACCCAACCTAATCTAATTACGAAGCAATTTGCTTTACCTCGTTCAAAAATAAAAAACCTCACTAAACACTCATAACGTAGCCTTAAAATATAGGCTATTTCTCAACTCGATACTCTAAAACCGACTTGAAGCTCAAACCACTTAAACAAAACTCTATTGTCTCTTAAACATAAGGCCTCATAAAATAAACAATTCGACTCAAGTCTTTATAAGTGCGTAGGCAATTAATCAACATATCCACCATCCAATCTTTTTCTTTTTTTTTTTTATTTCCCCCTTTATTATTTTTATGGGGTATTTTTTTCTCCTTTTTTTTTATTTTTTTCTCTTTTTGGATGGTGGTCCTAGATTACAAAAATTCATAAAATTCAAAATTTCCTAACAACAATTCCAAAACACTAATAACCAAGAAAAATAGCGAACTCCTACCCCAAGCTTTTAATGGGTTAGTAGGGGTCGACACGAAAATAAAATCACTCATGGCTATAGGCATGGATTATTTGGCTATGATTGGCTCATTCGGAATTTATAGTGGCTAAAAATATATGGATATGGCCGGAATAGGGTTTTATATGTGCCTTAACTTCATTTTCAAAGTTGACTACACACAGCGGTTTCAAAGAGATATCAAGACTAAAACTTATTCAAGCACATGCAAAGATGATAATCACTCAGGCTACTCACTGGCTTTTTGCATGAAAAAGTTTTGAATTGACGCTGCTTTTAAGGTTTTGTGAAATTAATTGCGTCCAAGTACCATTTTACAATATATAAATAATAAATTTTGAAAAATTTATGCACTTATACACGCTCAAAGACAAAAACCTCAAATCATACTTAGCTAACTTTGATAGGCATGCCATACAAACACAATTTAGCGCAGAAATAGCAATTAATCACACTTAAAAATTATGCATTTAAAAACAAAGACATCAAATTGCACTTTCTTTTAAATATAAACCATACTCAACCACCCCCCTCCCCTAAAAACTTGGCAATCTCCTGATTGTCATAAATATAAAGAAAATAAGAGCAAGGGAGAAAAGAAAACGTCCCTGAAAATTCAATGGTCGAGTCTCTCCAAAAATGCTTGTGCAATTATCCTCCGTCTCAGACCTCATGATTGTATTGTCCTAACAAACCTAGAAAAATAAACAAAATAAAACAAACAAATAAACCACGATTGCGATCAATTGCTATGCGCAAGTGCCCGGTGGCACGTCTTTGGGGAAATGAAATGGCCGGATTAAGGCTCAACGTCGTAAATGTTACCGGACTGCGGCTAACTTGGGTCGGATTGCGACCTCGATCGACGAAAATTATACGGCAGACGCTACTAACGGTAAGCTCATCGTTATCCCTGAATGCTACGTTTAGCGGTAGGTTTAGCGGTTGATCGTCATCGTTAACGCCTTGAGTGGAACTAGCGGTAAGGCCTTGCGATAGCGAGCTACCGTTATATAACCGTTTTCCAGAATAAGCAATTTATCGTATTTCCTGCACATAAACACACACATAAACATACCACGGCAATTGACACAATATAAAAACAAAAATAAAATAAATAAAAATTAAAGAAAACGAAAACTAACGAACGCTTGGGTTGCCTCCCAAGAAGCGCAACATTTAACGTCATATGCTCGACGCAATTTGCTTGATCAGTTCCTAGCTCGTGGTGGGTCCACGAACTCCTTCTTACTTCTATCTTGACTCTTCGTATATTTCTCGTAATAAGTCTTAAGTTGATGCTTATGGACTTAGAATCCCGTGTTTGCACTCTCATCGTAAATAGTGGCGACTCCATACTCATGCATCTCTTTTATTAAAAATGGTCCACTCCATGCGACTTCAAAATTGGTTGGATCAAAGTTACGATCGGAATTATATAGCACTAGTTGACCAACCTTCAACCTCCCATCATTTAACTTCTTATCAAAAACCTCATTCGACTTCTTCTTGTTCGTCGTCCAATCCTTGCCATATGCCTTTTCCTTGTTCCTCATACGTTTAGAATTCTTGTAGGGGTCGAGGGAAACACATCTTGAATGATTATACGGTGGCTTCGTCTCTTCTCTTGGCTCAAACTTCGAACGATCTCGTTGTGGTATCAACTCCACTTTTGGCTCGTTTTTAGGCACGTTAAACTTCATGGGCAATCCATCATCAAATGCCTCAACATTATCAAACTCTTTGATCGTGCCGATGCTCAGGAGTTCATTCACGCAAGAATCCACTAAATCAATAGTAGAACATTCGTCCTTTATAAATGGTGCAGGAGTCTTGTGAATATCTTGAAGTGAAAACGTCACCGTTTCACCTAAGACAGACATAGTCATCCTCCCTTTGTTTACGTCAATCACCGTGCGCGTTGTAGACATGAATGGACATACTAACAAAATGATGTGTTCTCGATTCTCGCTTAGTACGTCACCAACGTCCATAATAACAAAATCGACTGGCACCACTAGCTTGTCTACTTGTACTAGAACATCCTCCACAATCCCCAAGGGTAGCCTTATCGTTCTATCTGCCAATTGTAACCTCATCGTTGTTGGTTTCAGTGGTCCTAGGTCAAACTCCTTGTAAATTGAGTGGGGCATAAAATTTATGCTAGCTCAAAGGTCAAGCATTCCCGTGCCGTTTGTCCATACCCAAGAGAAATAGTTATGCAAAAACTCCCAGGTTCCTTTTCTTTGGGTGGCAATGGTGTCTTAAATATGTCACTAACCTCCCTTATCAGAGCCACATGTTGATTTGCAGCCAAATGCCTTTCCTTTGATGCTAGCTCCTTGAAAAACTTCACAAATGCTAGCATTGTCTTTATCACCTCTATCAAGGGAAGGTTAACATTGACATTTTTCAATAAGTTATATAGCTCCATGAATTTTTTATTCTCCTTGGCCGGACGTAGGCGACTTGTGAAAGGAACATGATCATAAACAGTCAACTTCTTCGGTGGTGCATTTAAGGAATCGATGGGATCTTCAGTTGCTGTCGAGTTCAGCCCCGAAATATTTGGATTTGAAGATTTATGCATTAGATTGGCCTACTTGGTTGCATCTACTTGTGGTTGGGTCTCGGCCTCTTTCTTGTCTTCTTCCATTTCTAGCTCGATGCCGTTATCCACTACTTTTCCACTTCTCAACACATGAATAGCCGAGGCGTGTTTTGTTTGGCTTGGAAAAGTATTTTTCTCCTTCTTCAATGACGCCATGTCAGTTGCCAATTGTCCTACCATTATCTCCAATCTTCTTAGTCCTAATGAATTTTCAAGAGTGCTTTTGGCCATTTCAGTCATCATCGTTCTCAATTCTTTCATATCGTCTCGAAATCCCTTCATTTCCTCCTGAACATGTGTGAGGCCATCTCGGTTCCGAATAGTTTTGGCGACTTAATTTTGCTGCCAAACTAAAAGTTGATCAGTTGGTTGTATTTGGGCAGGAACCGGTGCCTTTGGTTGAAAATTATTTTGCGGAGGTAGGGGTACATGATTTGGATTTCCCGGGACAAACTGAAAGTTAGGATAATTAAGAAATCCAGGGTTATAGGTGTTCCCAATAGGGGGCACATTTTGAAATGATTGAATCACGTGAACTTCTTCAACTCCTGTTTCTTCATATACGGCCGAGCAATCGTTCGCCAAATGTCCAGTCATTCCACATTGTGCACATACCAACGGTGCTTGCTTTTTTTATCTCGGTTCCTCTATCTTCAATGCAGCTAGTCTCTTATTCACCATCTCCTGAACCATATCTTCTATCTTCTTTTCTCCTACTTTCTCAGCTATCGCCATTTCATTCACCTTCAATTTTCGAGGTCGAGAATTGGTTTGTCTAGACTTTTCGCTCTGCTTCTCCAACACTCGTTTTGCCTTGATGGCCGTTAAATCTCCGAAATCTCCTTCCGCCGCTATTTCAACTTCCCTCTTTCCATGGTCTAACAACCCATCAAAGAAAAATTGGTTCATCATCTCGGGAGAGTAGTTATGGTGGGGGCAAGCTTGCAAGAATGTCTTGTAACGCTCCCATGTTTAATGAAATAGCTCACCCTCCAATTGTTCAAATATATCTATTTGCCTTCGAAGATGTCCCGTTGTTTGGGCTGAATAGTATTGATTTAAGAATTTCTCGCTTCTCATCTCCCAATCAGTCAACGATCCAGGTTCTAGGGATAGTAACCATGTCTTTGCCTTGTATTTCATGCTATAGGGGAAGGAAATCATCTGCATCTCCTCCCGATTAAGGCCATTACCCACAAATCTGCCTACTTCATTGATAAAGTAGTTTAAAAACGCTAAAGAGTCTTCATGGGAATTTCCGTGAAAAGTTGGAAGTAAATTGAATTGATGCGGTTTAATATCTACTTCCCTTGCAGTCGGTCCAAGAACAATAGTGGACCCATAAGGCACAACCTTCGGGCATGCCAAATCTCATTGTCGAGGTGATCGGGGGTGTCTCGGTGCTCTCTCTCTATGATAGGCAGCCTCATAATCTCCTTCATAATCTTGGTCGTTGTTTTAGCCCAAAAAGTGGACTACCGGTACCAGAAATAACACCTGAAAAACCCACAAGCTTCCCAAACCTACACCACAAATAGGATTTAGAAAGGACCACCGGTAGTTTTCCGGTGGAAACCTCTCCGATGCTTAAGTCAGTAAGCGTTTGAGGTGTTTTCCAGAAAATAAGAAGGAATGCTTTGAAAGAACAACATACCTCTCTCAGCCTTGGGGCTGAGATATTTATAGTTTCTCCTAGTGGGGACCCCAGCTGGGATCTCGGGAGCACATACCGCGAATTAAGGGCCGTTTTGGCAACCAATTCTGACAAGTGGTCCCACTTGTCTCTTTGCCGGGAATCTAGGAAACAGGTCTCCCCTGTTCCAGAACTTCCTTATTTCCTTCTCGGTATTAATATCAGACATGACTCTGGTCAGGTATTTCTTGTTCTAGATCTTCCTCAACCCATATTATTTCAGCTCTCTAGGATTCCAGCAGAATTCAAGGAACCAGAATTGTCCTGATCCAGCTCTTCTTTCCTTTTGTGTCTCCGCCGTTCAACAGGACAAATCTTGTTATAATGAGGACGAGCTCTATTCCTTAGAGGACTTAATCACGTCTTTTACCCAGACCAGGCTAAACTTCAGTCCCCGGAACTTCAGCTCAGCACAATCTTCAAGCTTTTAGTGATCTCTTCCTAATAGCTAAGCCAGAGCTACCCCAAACCAGGTCTGGTGTATATGTTGCCCTATCAACTCCTTCCCCCAAACATTTGGGGTAGATCGGTAATATCCCCAAGCTCTTTCGAAATAAATGAGGCCATTCTGTCTTTTATGACTTCTCGTACTAAGGGAATCCCGAGATATCCGCCTGCCAAATAGTCCTAATTATTGGCAGTGGTGTCGGTTTGCTTTCCCAAACGGTCCTTATCCCGCACGTCTTTTCTGATAAGTGGGTAGCGTATAATTTGACCTAGGACGTTTGGCGTTCCAGCACAGCACTTAGGGTACTGTTCGCATCAAATGCGGGAATCCCATCAAATCTCTTTCTCCTCGATTTCCGATTTTTAAATTTATCAACTTCCTTTTGTCCCTCCACATTCCTTTTCTTCTTTACTTTTTTCAAATTCTATTTTTTACAAACTCTCAAGTTCTCCCTCTTCTTTTCTAATACTCCGGCGAGTTTCTCTATTTCGACACTAGCTTCTCCGACTATTTCCATAAATCAGGTATTCTCCTCACCCCTTCGAATAATATTAATCATGTCAACCTCTTCTTCTCAATCTGACTCTGCTGGGGGGGTTCGCCGGAAGCTCCGGTGAATTCTACCTCTACAGTAAGTTTACCCTCCTCCGAGTCGCTTTCGGCAAATATCCCGGAAAGATCGCCGGTGGCTCTCCAAGAGAGGCCTCCGGTGGTTTCCCAAAACCTTCCTGTAGATAATATAGTTTCTATCGTTAGAAATCAAACCCTCCGAAATATCCACGCCTCTTTTAACATTTCTGATGATTTTACATTTACTAGTCCGGCGGCGGATGAGAGGGCCTCGTCGCCCCCTCCGAACCATTTGACCTTTTACGTGGACCAGTTCCACGCCGGCCTGAGTCTTCCCGTTCACCCTTTTGTATTAGCTATTTCTCGGCTGTATCACATCCCAGTTCAACAATTTTTGCCCAATGCCTTCCGCGTCATGGCCGGATTTCATCTAGCGGCCCAGTATTCTGGGATTGTTCCGACAGCCCAGCTTTTCTTTTCTTTATTTCAAGAAAAAAGCTCCTATGGTTTCTTCTATCTATCAAGACGACCAGACGTCCATTTCTTGTCAGGTCTTCCCACATCCCACAAGGCCTGGAAGAAGAAGTTCTTCTTCGTTCAAGGCCCGGGAGATTGGGGTTTCCCAACTACCCCCATTAACTTCCTACATCCTCAAGTGCGTTTATCCTGAGGTGATAGACCATCATATTTGGGCAAAAAAATTGCCCTCCTTAACCGAAACCCTTTCAACCTATCCAAGATGCTTGCCATCAAACTCTTGAGTTTCTTCAACTCCCAACAGGGTAATGGGCCTCTGCCCCCCAAGATTGGTATATTCTTGGAATGACCTGGTTTTATTTTCCTTCAGTTATCATTTCTTTATTTTTTGAATTGCTTCATTCTTTTATTTCAGTAAGTATGTTGCAAGCGAAGATGAAGGCCAAGGCCAGTAAGGTCACGGGAGAAGGCCAGAGGAGCCCCTTGGGAGAGCCTTCCAGAGCTTCCCCGACCTCAGAAGAGGTCATCCTCGTGGCACCTCTCCAGAGCCAACCCCGAGCGCTGTCCAGAGCTTCTGAGCCCGAGGCGACTCTCCCTGGGATGGTAAGGAAGAACCCAGAACGGGTGAGGGGGTCAGTGCGTGAGGCAACAGCCCCATCTTCTGAGGGCCCCGAGGAGGAGCAACAATTGAGAAGGCGGAAGCGGAGTCGAGCTGATCTCCCATACGCTCCTTAAGACCTTTCCCAAACCGCTTCTCAAGCCATCCCTGAGGCAACTCCTCAAGACACCCCTGCAGCGGTTCCTCAAGTGCCTCCCTATCCCAACCAGTCCCTCTTCAACAGGTCTGTCCTCAACTGCCCCAGGGAGGTGGCTAAACAGTTCATGATGGGGCTAGCTCCCACGGCGGACCGCCGCGTTGTGGATAAGATGTCAAACCCAGAGCTACTCGAATTCTACTGTAAAGCGGAGGCGCAGGTAAAAATCTCTTCACTCGCTATACCCTTAGTCTCCTCAAGTTCATTACTTACCCCTTTCTCTTTCCAGGCCGTGGTGGGAAGGGCGTCTTTGCTGGCCCGGGCTCGAGGCTCCCTATTGCATGCTGACCTGAAGAAAGAGATCGAGGTCTTGAAAGGACGAGGGTTAGAGCTGACGACCAAGGCCCGGGAGGCCCAAGTTAAGCTGCAAGGTGCTGAGGTAGAGATTGATTTGCTGAAGGCAGAGCTGGAGCAGATGCGGTCGGAACTCCATGAGGCTAAGGAGTCCTAGGGAAAACAGCGAGCTTTGGCCCTTCTCCGTGAGCAAGATCTTAAAGATAATGTCAAGCAAGCCCGAGCTGAGGGAGAGGTTGACGGAGAGGGCCGAGGTCGTATTGAAGGACGAGCCGAAGGGAGGTTGGAGTTCCTCAATTCTGAGGAAGGGCTGCGTCTAATACAGCTGACCCGAGAGACTATGCGCCGAGCTTTCCTGGGCTCGGAGGAGTTGTACGATCTCCTCGTTCCTGAGGCGGAGGTCTTCTTCAGGTTAGGCCTGGATGCCCACGCCAAGTGGGTGGCTGAGCACCCTTCCATGCCTTATGACCGATCTTCTGCTATTGAAGGCGTCTCCGAGCCCACCTCCTTTTCTCATGTTCCCGAGGATGATCGCCTCCACCTGCTGGATGCCACGGCCTTCGCTGACCACATCCATCAGGTCTTCTGCTCTTCCTCCTCGGCTTCTTCTCCCCCCCCCCCCCCCCCCCCTCCGAACAGTCCTTGGCGATGGTAGTAGCTAATTCTCCAACTTTCGCCAACTTGGGTGATTTACACGAGTCTACCCAATTCACCAAGGATTTCGTCGAGGTGTCTCAGCCGGAGGGTCAAACAGAGGGAAAAGCTGGTAAGGATCGACCCGAGGTGTAGCTCGGGATGTCTAGATAGGCCTGTCTGTTTTCGCGCTTTTTTATTTGGACAGATCTGTAGTTGTAGCCTGTGTGGCTGATCTATTTTTTTTTTCTTTTCCTGATGTGAAATATGTACTTGAACTTTTCTCTTTAATGATAATTGCCGTTTTGTCGTGCTGCAACCTTTGGATTTCTAGGGTTTCCTGGTTCTCCGGAAACCCTAGTACTTTTATTCTTTGGCACGTGCTTGTCCTCTTTATAAATACGTATATGCATGCTTCAGTTTTTCATCATTCACCTGAAAAATGTCTTCTTCTCCTTTGCTTGAAGAACTCAATACTGTAAAGAGAAAAAACATCTCCCTGATCGTGGAGAAATTCAAGCTTTCCGATCAACTGGTCTTACTCAAGGAAAAAATTGGTTATCTCTATCGGCTTCTGGAGAGAAAGAGGCAGAAGAAGCGTCACATAAAAGTGAATGGGCCGAGCTCCGACAAATCAACCGCCAACTGTAAGAGGAAAAGGCGGATTTGGATGAATCACTAAATCGCCTAACCGTCGTCGCTGGCGAAGCTCATGCCCTTGCGGAGCGGTCCGACAAGTATCACCATCGTCTGCACAAGACCGAGCGTGAGTTTTGGCGCGTTCGCCGAGGTCTGGCCTCAGATCGGAGGTCTTCACCTAGATAAATGTTTGGGTTCTATTTCTTTTATTTCCTGCAATTTATTGTAATCAAAGTTTCCCACCTTCCTGGAGGGTGTGTGCAACCCGCTTTTTGCATTTTCCAGCAGTTAATAAAATATGTGAATTTTATGCTTTATGTGTTTTCTCAGTTTTTCTCAAATAACTTTGAATCGGTTTTTAGCCTGCTCAAATCGTTCAACTCATGCTTATATCAACATTAGCAATTCAGAATTTACCTCATAAGGCCTCATTCTTTGCTCGTGTACTTTAGCTGACCATCAGGTTAGGTAAATCGGGGCATTCGCCTTTTATCCCATCCTGACTTGAGCTAACAATCAGGTCAGGAAGATCGTGGTCAGCCGTCCTAGCAAGTCTTGGCTTTAAAAAGATAATTAGGTCAAGAAAAATCGAGGGCATCCGTCAATAGCCAATCCTGTCTTAAACTGATAATCAGGTCAGGAAAAATCGAGGACATCCGTCCTTAGCCAATCCTGGCTTAAACTGACAATCAGGTCAGGAAAAATCGAGGACATCCGTCCTTAGCCAATCCTGGCTTAAACTGACAATCAGATCAGGAAAAATCGAGGACATCCGTCCTTAGCCAATCCTGGCTTAAACTGACAATCAGGTCAGGAAAAATTGAGGACATCRYTCCTTAGCCAWTCKTGGRTTAAAKTYACAATCAGGTCAGGAAAAATTGAGGACATCCGTCCTTAGCCAATCCTGGCTTAAATACATACTCAAGTTTGTGATGCACAAGGAAAAACCTGCAATTTTATTCAACCAAATAAATAAAAGTCAAAAAATTACAATCATGTGTAAAATTTACGTATATTGGTTATATTCCAAGCTCGGGGGATTGCTGTCCCATCCAGCTCTTCCAGCATATAAACTCCTCCAGCTAGGACTTGGGTAACTCGGAGGGGTCCTTGCCACGTAAGATCCAGCTTTCCCTTGGCTTTTCCTAATCAGATCTTTTCAGAACCAGATCTCCCACCTGAAAATGTCTTCTTACCACAGATCTGTCATATATTGCCTTTATACGCCCCTTGATGTGTGCCATTCTGGCGGCTGCTCTGTCTCTTCTCTCCTCAATCAAATCCAGAGCATCTTGCATCAATAACTCATTTTGCACCTCAACAAAGTTCTGGATTCGATGAGTTTCTATGCTAATCTCAGCAGGCACCACAGCGTCCATACCATAGACCAGACTAAAGGGCGTCTCCCCTGTGCTTTCTTTAGGATTAGTTCTGTAAGCCCACAGAATTGCAGTCAGCTCGTCCACCCATCTACCCCCAGCTCTTTCCAATCGGGTCTTGATCCCCTGCACTAGTATACGATTGGTGACCTCTACATGGCCATTAGCTTGAGGATGGTAAACAGAAGTGAAGTGCTGCTCAATTTTCATTTTTGCACACCAATCTCTGATTTTGACACCCATAAACTGTGTACCATTATCTGAGACCAGGATTCTAGGAACACCAAATCTGCAAATGACATTCTTCCACAAGAACTTCATGACAGCGTCCTCTGTAATTTTCGCCAATGCTTCAGCCTCTACCCATTTGCTGAAGTAGTCGATTGTGACTACTAAAAATTTCTTCTGGGCGGGGGCCATGGGGAAGGGGCCAACTAAATCGATCCCCTACTTGGCGAATGGACAAGGAGAGCTCATTGTCATGAGTTCTTCTACAGGCCTGTGTATCAGTGATGAATTCTTTTGACATTTTTTGCATTTCCGTACAAAACCCTCCGCCTCCTTTCGTAGGCCTGGCCAGAAATATCCTGCCCGTAAGATCTTGCTTGAAAGAGCTCTGACGCCCATATGGTTGCAACAACACCCCTCATGGATTTCCCTAAGTACCAGAGCTCCTTCTTCCTGGCCCAGGCATCTTAAAAGGGGCTGGCCAAATCCTTGCTTGAACAGCTCTCCTCTTATTAGGCAAAATCTGGCAGCCCTGGTTCGTATCTTTGCCACTTCCCTCCTGTCCTCTGGCAAGACCCCTTGCTCTAGATATACCTTTATAGAGGAGAGCCAATCCTCTCCCTCAATAATCGTGCATACCTTCTCAGTTCCAAACTCTCCCTCCGCGTTTAATAGAGTAATCACCCTTTCTTGACAATCGGTAGCTGAGCTAGCTATCTTCGCTAAGAAATTAGCTCTTCCATTTTCCTCTCTAGGAATCTGGAGGACCATTATGCCTTTCATACTTCTGGCGAGTTTTCTAAACTAAGCCAAATATTTTTGCATATTTTCCTCTCTTGTCTCAAACTCTCCACTGATTTGCTTGCAAACAAGCTGAGAGTCCACCTTAGCGCACACCTGCTCTGCACCCAGGTCTTTCGCCATCTGAATCCCTCTTAAGAGGGCCTCATACTCGGCGGCATTATTGGAGAATGTCATACTTATCCGGACGGCAAACTCAGTGGACACGCCTGCTGGATCTATGAGGACGACTCCAGCCCCACAGCCCTGGTTGCAGACAGAGCCATACTTGAAAATTGTCCATTCCTTCAGCTCACCAGGAGGACCGGTCATTTCTTGCATGAAATCAGCTAAGGCCTGAGCCTTGATTGTTGTTCTGGTTTCGAATGTGATATCGAATTCGCTGAGCTCTATTATCCATTTGACCAGCCTTCCCGATGCTTCTGGTTTATCCATTATGGCTTTCAATGGAAGGTTAGTTCGCACAACTATGCTGTAAGAAAGAAAGTACGGCCGCAGCTTACGAGCAGTTCCAACCAGAGCTAACATCGCCCTCTCTACTTCCACATATTTGACCTCTGCCACATGCAAGACCTTGCTCTAAAAGTATACCGGTCTCTGTATTTTACCTTCCTCCCTGATCAAGACAGAGTTGACTGCCTGCTGTCCAATGGATAAATACAAGATTAGGGGCTCTCCTTGAACGGGTTTCGTGAGCAAGGTCATGCCGGCCAAGTGCTCCTTCAACAACCTAAATGCCTCTTCACACTCGACGCTCTATTGGAATTTTACTTTCTTCCGCAAGGCCTGGAAGAATGGCAAGCTCTTCTCAGCAGATCTGGATAAGAACCGGCTTAGGGCATTGATCCGTCCTGCCAAGCATTGCATTTCTTTCACGTTCCTGGGCGCTTGCATTTCCATAATCGCTCTGACTTTTTCAGGATTTACCTCGATACCGTTCTCGGTCACCATGTACCCCAGAAATTTTCCAGCTCTCACCCCAAACATGCACTTCTTGGGATTGAGCTTCATTGTATACCTTCTCAAGGTAGCAAATGTTTCCTTCAGGTCTTCCACATGCGAGGTTGCTTTAATGCTTTTCACTAACATGTCATCTACATATACCTCTATGTTTCGCCCTAATTGCTCCTTAAACATTTTATCCACTAGCCTCTGGTATGTAGCCCCCGCGTTCTTGAGCCCAAACGGCATCACCACATAGCAATATGTTCCCTTCGGAGTTATAAAGCTAACACGCTTCCAATCTTCTTCAACCAATCTAATCTGGTGATAGCCTTGTGAAGAATCCATCATGCTCAGGAGCTCACATCCAGAGGTAAAATCGACAATCTGGTCAATTCTCGGCAAGGGGTAGTGGTCTTTTGGGCAAGCGCGATTGAGGTCCCGGAAGTCGATACACATGCGCCAGTCCTCCTGGGTCTTGGGAACCAGGACAGCGTTAGAAAGCCATTCAGGAAATTGTATTTCCTGGATATGCTTGGCCTTTAACAGCTTTTCCACTTCGGCCTCAATGACGGCCTCCTTCTCAGGCCCAAAATTGCATTTTTTCTGCTTGACCGGCTTCGCATCTAAGCTGATGTTGAGGTGATGCTCTGCTACCTCTGGGTCGATCCCTACCAGGTCTTGAGGAGACCAGGCAAACACATCAGAACTGTCTCTCAGCAGTGCGACCAGGTCTATCAAAACTTCCGGGCTGAGAGTCGTTCCTACGCGAAAGACCCAGCTCTCGTCCCCTGGGATTATTTTGACCATCATCAACCCTTCCTCTCTATTAGCCAGACCTGTTTTTGGCTACTCCACTCTAGCCCTTTTGCTCTGTCTTTCTTCCTCATAATTCCTCTTGATGCACTCAACGTATGACTCTGCGAACCCTACCAAGGAAGTTGTCACTTCTTCCAAAGTCACCAGGAGCCGTACCGCGCCCAAGGGTTTCAGGGCACCCCCTGCGAACCCTACCAAGGAAGTTGTCACTTCTTCCAACTCTACGTCCAACTTCAGTTGTTGGAAACAATCGTAAAACAAAATGTGTGCAGAACTCCCGGTATCCACAAAAACTCTTTGCACGTTATAATTGGCGATAATGGCTGTTATGACCAAAGCGTCCATGTGCGGAGCCAGGATGCCATCGCAATCCTCTGAACCAAAGCAGATATTTGGTGTAGATGCCAATTGCCCAACCTCTCGAGATGTCCTGACCAGGTCTCTGGAGGCTCGGACATAATTATGTTGGGTTCTCTTAGAGTGTTCATCCATCTCTCCTGTAATCATCTGTATTTCTCCGTGGATGACCTGATTTTGGTCAGATCTTCTCCCTCCAGTTCGCGCCCTATAGTGATCTCCTTTGCCTTGCTGGGACCGGTCATAACTCTTATTGCCTGATCTGGACTCTTCTCTTCTCATGCGGACGTACTCCTTCAAGTGCCCATCCTGGACCATCCTTTCCAACTCATCTTTCAAGTGGGTGCACTGATCAGTGTCATGCCCATACTCGTTATGGAAACGGCAGAAGCGGTCAGACCTTTCCTTCCTAGGCCTCTGCGAGTAGGTCTTGGGCCACTTCAGGTCTGGGTGCTTCTCGATCGCCTGCYGAATCTCACCCTGRGGGTTTACRAAAGGGGTATACCTMTCAAAGRGAGGTRTCCKTRCGGAKAYGTCTYGCCTTGGCTTTTTTACGGCTCCTCTGTCTTCACGATCATATCTTTCTCTCTTCTTCTCTCCCTCATCCTTGATCTTCAAAGCTTCTTCCAGGTGAATATACTTCTCTACTCGTTCCAGGAGCTCTCCAAACTTTAGGGCTGGTTTGACTAGCAGTGATTGGAAGAACTCACCTCTCCTCAGACCCTGCGCCAGGGCGTTCACCAACAGTTCCTCCGACGCAGAAGGCACCTCCATATTAGCATTAGTGAAGCGATTAATGTAGGCACGCAGGCTCTCCCCTTCCTTCTGCTTAAGGCTAAACAGTTCTAGAGGCATCTTCTGGTACTTCTTGCAGCTGGTAAACTGGTGCAGGAAGGCCGAACTGAGCTCATCAAAATTACTAATAGAGCGAGGCAGCAGCTGGCTAAACCAGAGCTGTGCCAACTTGGTAAAAGTCATTGGGAAGACCCGGCACATAATAGCGTCCGAAAATTTATGCAGAGCTGCCACGATCTCGAAGCGACTAAGATGGTCCCATGGATCCGTGGTTCCATTATACTCGAAACCCAAGGAGCGATATGAAGCTGGGACGTTGTCGCGCATGACCTCCTCAGTGAAAGGGGTGCCCCACCGTGCTGGCACTGCACCAGTACTCGTCAGCTTTCTCTTGAATTCCCGCACCTCTTTTTGCAAACTCTGCATCTGTTCAGCCAGACCTGGATTAATATGGCTTGAGGTTTCACCATCGGAAGTGGAGAGGAGCTCCTCTCTATCCTGAAGAGGAGTCTGATCCACGCGTTGGTTGCGCATTGGCTCGCTGTCCACCACCGGGATCGTCCGATCTGGCCGCGCACCAGGCGGTGGCGTCAAAATTTCAGCAAGCTTTTTCTCAACTGCTGCCTCTACGGCCTTGCCGATTAGCTCCGATAACTGCCTGAGCAAGGCGTCATTCAGCAAGCCGCCAGAAACAGGCGTTGGTCTACCAGAGGAGGATGGAGCGGTGCCCGTTGCAACCCCCGCTGATGGCTCGGCTCCATCAGGCCTTGCCTGGGGTGTCTCTGCCGATCGCGGCATACCCCACGGTGCGGCAGAGATGGGTGTTTCCCCAAGTTCCCCTACTAATTTTCTTCGTAATCCGTCAGAAGCCATGGAAAAGGAGCTCACGTCTTAGCCCAGATTTCCCACAGACGGCGCCAATTGTTTCAGCCCAAAAAGTGGACTACCGGTACCAAAAATAAAACCTGAAAAACCCACAAGCTTCCCAAACCTACACCACAAACACGAGTTAGAAAGGACCACCGGTGGTTTTCCGGTGGAAACCTCTCTGATGCTTAAGTCAGTAAGCATTTGAGGTGTTTTCCATAAAATAAGAAGGAATGCTTTGAAAGAAAAATATACCTCTCTCAGACTTGGGGCTGAGATATTTATAGTTTCTCCTAGTGGGGACCCCAGTCGGGATCTCGGGAGCACATGCCGCGAATCAAGGGCCGTTTTGACAACCAATTCTGACAAGTGGTCCCACTTGTCTCTTTGCCGGGAATCTAGGAAACAGGTCTCCCCTGTTCCAGGCCTTCCTTATTTCCTCCTCAGTATTAATATCAGACATGACTCTGGTCAGGACTTCCTTGTTCCAGATCTTCCTCAACCCATATTATTTCAGCTCTCTAGGATTCCAGCAGAATTCAAAGAACCAGAACTGTCGTGATCCAGCTCTTCTTTCCTTTTGTGTCTCCGCCATTCAACAGGCCAAATCTTGCTATAATGAGGACGAGKTCTATTCCTTAGAGGACTTAATCAGGTCTTTTACCCAGACCAGGCTAAACTTCAGTCCCCGGAACTTCAGCTCAGCACAATCTTCAAGCTTTTAGTGATCTCTTCCTGATAGCTAAGTCAGAGCTACCCCAAACCAGGTCTAGTGTATATGTTGCCCTATCAGTCGTCGAACCTTTCATCTACAAACTCTCGTCGAGGAAATGGTCTGTCAGGATAATCTTCAAACACTTCATCGTCATGTTGAGCGTTCCTTCCTCTATTTCCTTGTCTTAGTTGTAGCGGGGCCCGATTGTTTTTTGGTTGAATGTGACCTCCAAGGTATCGCGGCTCGCTTCCATACTCTCCCCGACGTCTTCGTGGAGGTTGGAAAGGTAGCTCATTGTTTAATGCATCGAACAACTCATTGTGATCATCCTCATGATTCGCTCTTCTAGCCATATCTTCGGGAATTTTGTCGCACACGAAATCAGTTGCTGTTGAAGAATCGTCCTCGGGAATAAAAACGGGTCTTTGTATTGGTGGATTTGAACGATGGATGTTGTCAATGAATGGTACAAGGTCGCGGTGAAGTGATCGCCTTCCTTGCATAAACTCAACAATACATCAACGTACCAAATGGCAAAGACCAAGTGCGAAAATAAAATAAATAAATAAATAAAAAGAAACTAAAAACTGTAAAAACGAAAAACATCATATATTCCTACTCGTTGCTTCCCCGGCAACGGCGCCAAAATTTTGAACCAAACTTTTGTGCACCCCAATTATAGATATTTAAATTAAAACACTTAAGTTTGCTCGCAAGAGTACGAGGAACTTGTAGGGTGATGAGTTTGACTCGAGTCGTATCTCTCGAGGAAACAACTATTCGTCTTTCGGATGTTTTTCTCAATTTACGAACTAAAATAAAATACATGTACATTTGGAGTTTTAAAAGATTTTGAATTGATCATTATAGCTAAAGCAATAATTAAACTAAGGATGATTAAACTAATTATTCTAAACTATATTATCAACTACGAGCAATAATTAAATTATCAATAAAACGCAACCAAGATTTAAATCTAATTAACGAATCTAAGAGCATGAATATAAGAAATTATCACTAAGCAATGTATCATATGAATCTAAGAACGAACAACTAACATTAATCAATCGCATAAATAAACTAAAGTAATCCAATATCCAATATCCAAGCATGAAATGATTAAACTAATTATTTAAACTAGAATTAACTAAGCAATTAACTACAAAATTAACTAAGAGTTTAGAGTACTTATTGTAACTAATAAAAGCAATGAAAAGCTCCAGCTATTCCGGAGTTGCACGTCGATCTTGGGCGAAGATTGAATCCCGAACGCGAATTTGATATTTTGGACACGTTGTTCTTCGATCCTTGATCTCCGTCTTCAAATCTCGTTAAGAGATGTGGAATTATATTTATTATAAGCTAAAATACCCTAGAAGGTCGTATTTTTTTCTGAAAATCCAAAATATGGAGGGTATTTATAGATATAACAAGTCTTGGGGCGCAAGAAACCCTAAAATTGCAAAACTGGGCCATCACGTCAACGGTGCGTCGACCGACGCGTGCTGGGTCTCGGCGTCGACACTGCCTAGGTGTGCGCATCGGCTGGGCGGATGCGTCGACTGACGCGTGCTTGGATCGACGCTTCAGAAAGTTGCGTCGACCGATGCCTCTTCAATCGACACTTCAGAATGGTGCGTCGGCTCCGCGTCGATCGTCGCGGATCATGGCTCGCGTCGATGGAGCATCGACGCTCGCGTCGATCGACGCGACAGAGCATCTGTCTCCTTTTCTTGATCTTTTTGCTACTCGTTCACCGGAAAGCTCGTTCTCCATTTCTTGATCATCAAACTCATCTAATTACGTGCTGAACTCTTCCGGTTACTTAGTTGTATGGTGAAAAATAACGAAATATCACCTATTTGCATCAATTACGATTAAAATACGGTAAAATAAGCTGGAACTATAAGAGTACGGAATTACGCTTAAATCATCCAACTTATACCAAAAAAAAATAGAAAACGAACTAAAACGCTAATAAAAATAAGGACAAATCTACGTAAATCATTAGTTCAGTAGGTTTGTCCGGCAGGTCATCTGATCGATGCGAGTTTATGGGGTTGATCCAGTCGAATGTCAAGTCCATCCGACTGAATAAGTGTCCTTGTGGCTACTTTTGGGCATTAACGTACTCGTCCTTGTCTTCTGGGCTCGTCAAACGCTTTAGCTGAATGAGAAAATACAAAAATCATCTCAAAAGGACCAATTATCGATCGATAAGTCAGAAAGTTAAGTAAAAAGCCAAAGAATACAAAACTATGCAAAGTAGCCTAATCTTAAACTGAAAAAGATAACAGAAAGACTCAAACATGACTCAGAATATATACAAAAATAATGACAAATACATACGAATCACACGCCTGCAAGTAGCGCCCAGCAAACGCCCGCGCGCCCACCCGCGCCAAACAGTGCCAGCCCGCCCGCACCCACATATCCTTGCCAACTACCCGCACCAAGAAGTGCCAACCCCGCATGCCTCCCGACGCAGCGCACCAAGCAGCGCCCGCCCACGCCAAGCAGCTCGCCCAGCAGCGCACGCCCGTGCCAGCCTGTGTCAAGCCTCACCAATGTTGCACCATTTCGGGTCAACTTTGGTCAAACACAAGAGTTCTAAGCTTTTAAGGCTAATTTGACCCATTTACCCTCGATTAAGCCTAGTATAAATAGATGTAAGATGAGTTCAAGTAGGGCATCTCACAATATCTCTCATTCTCCCAAATCATGCATGAATTGGGAGACTAATTCCTCTCTAGCTTTTAGGTTTTATTTTCAAAATTTTCCTTGGGTTTGTTAGCTCAAGAATAATTCAAGTCACCACGTGGACTTAATCTGGATTGTAATTTCATCAAGTTTGTGATTCTTTTTCCTAATTCAAGTAAGCTTTTCTTTATTTTTTCCTTATTCTTCAATTTATGCATTTTGTCTTAACTCTTAGAATTATTGTTAGATTTATGATCGGGTCCTTGATCATTTTTATTTTAAGTATTTCTTATGATTTATTTTGGTTTTTATTTTCATGCATGGTTTAATTTTGATTCCTATATCTACTCCTTGTTTCTAGTTATTTTTCATAAAGGTTTTAACTTTCACCTCAACTTTCATTGATCTTTCCAATGGTGCTTTCGATTTTTGTTGATTTGCATTATTTGAATTTCGTGATCATGCACGCATAGTTGTACCTTAGGTTTCTTTGATTGTACATTGTAGTTTCTTTACTTTTTATTGCTTATTTTTATTATTGCTTACAATTTCAATATGGCAAACGCATGAGGTATTCGAAATACTTGCTTTACTTTCGTTTTTCTTCTAGTTTCTTAAAGCTAAAAACTCATTGATTCATACAATCACTTGAATTCCGATAATACCAAGTCATGAACCTTTTATACCACTCACCACTAAATTCTTACACTTCACAACCAAGCCCAGCCACGGACTGGCCAGCCTCCTGGTTTTCAGCATCAACAACCACAATCGCCCAATTAGAGGAGTTGATGATGAAATTTGTCTAAACAACTGAAGCTCGTTTCACCTCCATTGAAACAAATCTGAGAAATCAAGAAGCTTATATTTATAACTTGGAGGTCCAAATTGGATAAATTGCAAAGAAAGGTCTGTGAAAGGCCACGAGGGAGTTTGCCTAGTAACACCTAGCCAAAATAAAAGAATATGTTAATGTTATTACCCTCAATAGTGGTAGGCATTCGGAGGATACACATTTGAGAAGGAATGAATTCGTAAGTCTTAAAACCATCACCGATGAGGAGCACCCACGCAAGGAACCAAAGAAGGTTGTGCCCGAGTACAAGCCGAAAGTTCTTTATCCAAGTCGACTCTACGAGCAGAAGAAGGAGGACCAATTCGGTAAATTTCTTGAACTTTTTAAATAATTTCATATTAACATTTCGCTTGTTGAGGCTCTTTCGCAGATGCCCAAGTATGCAAAGTTTTTGAAGGTCCTCCTTTCAAATAAGAAGAATCTTGAGGAGTTATCTATGGTGCAATTGAACGAGGAATGCTCCACCATCGTAAAAAATAATCTACCACAAAAGCTTCAGGATCCATGGAGTTCTTCTATCGCTTGTCATATTGGTAGTGTATTTGTTGATCGAGCATTAGCGGATTTAGGGGCGAGTGTTAATTTGATGCCTTATGAATTGTTCAAGAGTTCAGGGTTATGTGAACTTAAGCCTACTAAAATGAGTTTTCAATTGGCTGATAGGATAATTAAACATCCTAAGGGTATTATAGAAGATATACTTGACAAAGTGGGTAAATTTATTTTTCTAGTTGACTTTGTGATTCTTGACATGCCCACTAATGTAGAGTTACCCTTGATTTTAGGACGTCCTTTCTTAGCTACTGCTAGAGCAATTATTGATATGCATGATGAGATATTGACTTTGAGAGTTGAGGATGAAAAAGTAGTTTTTAAGATATCTAATGCTCTCGTTATAGATGATGATTGTTTTTCTATCAAATGCTTTGATGAATTTTCACAGGAAATGGTTCCAAATGAGTCGATCAAGAAGTCGAAGGAGAGAGCCGAGAGTCAGTCTAATGAGGAGATTGAGAAAGCGAGAAAATTCCAACCAGGGGACTTGGTGCTATTATCTCCCTAAATGATATGACGATGTGCACAACAAAAACATAAAGCTACTAAATTTGAAGGCGATAGTGTATTGTGTGAATGGAAATAGTCTGTTGGGTGGTTCTTAATTTTGGAATAGGCTGAAATATTATGGGGAGGTGCACAAAGAAAAGAAGAATACTTCAGTTGACACACACACACACACACACACACACAGGCAGATTCTACGGTATCGTGACTATATCATTTTTCACTTAATTATAACCATTAGATCATTTTAGGGATAAGTAGTGGAGTAGATCAATAGATGTAAATGTAAGGAGTGTATGGTGTCTTCACAACACCGTAGTCATATCCTATCATTTAAGCCCTTTCTAACTTCTGGAACCCCTCCAACATCCATTTTACTTTTCACAATGTACACAAGAATTTGCCCTGAAAGTTGTTTTGAGCACTCCAATGCTAATTTGACCTCTAAATCCATCACCATCAAGTGAAGTAGCTTCGTCATTTCATTGCGCACATCCCCGTAAAATCTCATCCAATTCCAACATTGGGAATTCCTCCAACCAGCCATATTATGTTTCACACAATGCACCAAATACTCAAACTCAAATTGACGACAGCTGTTTAACCAAGTCATGAAATTAATCGAGGGATTTTGAGACTCATATTGAGGTGAGAAAATAAGGTGTGGTTCATCAAGTTTGGACAAGCAGTTCATCGAAAATCGACTGACAAAGGTGGCAACGCCGGTAATGCATATGTGGTAGTGATGAAGATTGCTGGTGGCAATGGCAATTGTTCTTTAAGGTATTGTGTTTTGGGGGTATTTGGACAACTTCACTTCTAATTTTGGATTTAATGGTTGGTATTATTGAACTATATAGCAAACAACAAATCTAGTTAATTAAAAGGCAAATAAAGTTTTCATTGGTAAATTTATCAGGAATAATTTAAACCACAAGCATAAGGTATATTTCGTATATGATCACAAAAGCTTAGCTCATTTGTAAGCCATGAAAAAAGAAAAAAGAAAAAGATTATATAGTGTGTACACTGCAACACTAACCAAATACATGAAATGACTACGGTACTCGAGAAGGCACCAACTCCTACCCTTGTATTTACATTCATTAATTTACTAATATTTATAACCTAAAGTTGATCTAATTACTTTTATTAAATAAGAAATATTGCGTTCACGGTAACGTAAAATTCCCTAGAATACAATTGCAAAGTAATTATGGAATAGAATATATATCCTTGCACAAGATTTGGAGTGAAATAACTTGGAAGAGACTCCGAACAAAACCCGGGAGCCTCCAAAATGAAAAACCCAAGAGGCGGAGAAAACTAGCTGTAGGACCAATCAACAGAGTAAGTGAATCCACCAATGATAGCACACATATTAGCAAGTATAGAGATCATTGCATGTTCTCTCAAATCAAAGGGGCCATGATATGTTGAAAACTCTAATCCAAATGTGGTAACCGTAAGCTTTCCCATTATGTAACCCAGGGGATACATTAGCACTAGTATTGATGCCATACCCATGAGATTTCGGCTCTGGCTGAGCAAATATTTTTGCGAAATGATAGGTAAGAGAATGATATGGCACCCAGAAACATCACGAAATGTCCAGACAGGAGCCTCCTCATCCTCACCATTACCCAGCACGATGGGCCAATCGGGCACCATTTGTGTGGTCACTCTTTTTCTTCTATATCCCTCACGCATACAGTTGGATGTGCACATTCAGGGTAATGGAAAAGGTAGAAGACCGATCTTGATTGTGGCAGTACATTAGTTCATCACTATGAAGCATAGCAGCAAGTAATAGATTAATGGTAATTGTAAAATGGTGGAGGATAAGATGAAATTAGGATCTTGACAAGAGAAATATGTAATAGAATAATGATAATTGTAAAATGGTGGAGGATAAGATGAAATTAGGATCTTGACAAGAGAAATATTATGTTTTCGTATTTGTAGATCTGCATGTAAATGTGATGGTAGCCTAGCCCACCGACCACCATCGATCTCGTAATTTGAAAAGCTCGGCTTGTGCTAAAACTAGATACACAAACAAGAAGACGAACAATTACACACAGATGTTATGCGAGTAAAAACATACAAGCATTGGGTACAAAATCGTACATCTGTGTCGACTGATCTCCAATTGAAGTGGACAAATTCAACTTATTATTATTTATTTTTTATTATTATTATTATTATTATTATTATTATTATTTAATAATAATAATAATATAACAACAATAATTATTATTATTATTAAAACAACAATTGGACGGATTTAACTTGTTCAGTGAGGTTACAGTCAAACATGAAAGCAGCATCTACACTAAGGCTACTGCTGGACGGATATACTTGAAAATTTGCCGCCACGGTACCCGGTATTAATGAAACTCAATTCCGTAATAATCCAGCTATATATTCTGCAAAAAATATAAGGGGTATTAATGAAACTCTATTCCGTAATAATCCAGCTATATATTCTGCAAAAAATATAAGGGTTATATCTACGTAGAAGATGAAACACTTGCCTGCGCACTATAATCGGCATTTCTTGGCTAAGTAATCACATCCTTCGTAGACTTCCAAACCTGATTGGCTTAGTTCATCTTCTTTGAAGCAAGCACAACGCTTGCTCATTTTTCCCGTCAAAGCTATTTCGAGAGATCTCTGAACTAACCTTGGATAACCTTCGTCACACCATACCTGACAGAATTCAGCTGAGTTGTAGACCATAACAACATTTACATAAAGCATAAACATAAAAAATATTTGGGGGTGGGGGAGGGAGTATCACCCTATCACAATGCAGCTAGACTTTGCCCAATTACACGAGACAGTTGATTGAGTGCTATTCAATGTCATATATTAGTGGACAACTTAATTAATTGAACAAAGAAACTAAGAAAACTGCTTTCCTCAATCCACTACCAACCACTCGACATACATATAAGACTTATATAAGGAGGTTGTACCTCCGAACCATCTTCCTGACTCCATTTTGAATTACAGCTGGCTACTTTAGCTTCTTCATTCTTCTGTTTCTCAAGCAGTTGAGAGCCTCTAGCTGCCTTTGCTTCTACCCCTTTCAAGTATTTTGTGGGGTTGCCTTCACCGTCGTAGTAGCGACCTACTAATTTACCCACAAATCTGCGATTTAAAAGTCTAGGTATTATGGACCAGATACTTCCATTACTGACTAAAAGAACCGTCAAAACAACGTCTGCTTCAATAAAACGTGCAATTGGAAATCATCTGAATGTTTGAGTGAGTGGCCATGCTTGAGAGATTAGGGTAAATGGTAAACCTTTAAAACAGTGCAGTACCTTCAGTACAAAGACGGAAATTTAAGAACTGATCATCCAAATGTAGTTTTATCAACAGGAATGAAAAATAGCATAAGAAAAGTAAATGGCACATCAAAATGCACAAAAGAGGACATAAACACAATTGACTTACAACTCACGAGAATATTATTATGTGAGGCTTTTTGCGTAGACAGATTTCACTTTGAGGATCTTAACGATCTGTATTTAGTCATCAATGATTATAAAATAAAAAATAAAGGTATTACTCACATACATGTATGTCTTGAAGTAGAAACCTCGCCAGTCAACGACGCTTTTCACCTATTTATATTAAATACATACACAAAAAATCACCAGCTATAAGAAGAGAACAAGATTGGTTAAGGTGGCCTATGCGTATGTGAAGAGCAAATTCATAATATAAATGATATATATTTAGAAAGTGGTGGTTTGTCTATTGCTAAGAAAGTTTGGAATTAATCCAGATGATTAAAATAGTCTCACATTACATTTTAAACTGACATTAATGCTCGGCACCGGGATAAAAGGTGCCCTTGTGATGTTGAAAATACTGCGCGCGCGCACACACACACACATGCATGCCAACATGGGAATTGACTACCAGTAAATGAGCAAACAACAACAATAGGATGAAGTTAAATGAAATTACCTCAGGGCTAGACAAACCATGCAGGTTATCTGTTAGTCCATCTCCTGCATATAGCAAACTAAAATTAACTGATATGTATCGGAAAGCTAAAAGCTTCTGCCACTGAATATATTACAACCACCAAATATGAACAAGTGATCTACTCTTTTGAAGTGTAATAGCAAGCAATCCCCACTAGCATTTCTGGCAAGGGGTCCTCCAGTGGGCCTGAACAATATTTGTTTTGGACTCCGGCAACAA
Organism: Phtheirospermum japonicum; assembly: GCA_014905375.1. NCBI lineage: Eukaryota > Viridiplantae > Streptophyta > Magnoliopsida > Lamiales > Orobanchaceae > Phtheirospermum > Phtheirospermum japonicum. The sequence goes on from BMAC01000548.1 coordinate 736,240, forward strand.
TATGTTGACAACTCAGCAATGATAACTAGTTTTAGGTTAAGAAAGATAGTAAAATTGAAATCTGTTGCTTAAGGAATCAATACCTAGGTATCTTTGAAGATGCCGCAAGCAAATGAGGATGCTTGCTTGATAAGTTAATAAATGCCGCAAGATGTAATTCTCATTAGTCATTAGCACTTAGAAAATAAATAACTCAAGTTTGGAGAATAATAATCTATGATAATAGTGAATGATTATTGGGCCTCTTGAATAGGTTAAACAAACCCTAATTCTAATCAAAGGAGAAAAATATGTACTAGGCCCTAGCTTTCCTACTAGCTGAGGAGATTTGGTAAACACCCACAATAACTGAACCGTAGTAACGTCCCTATGATTTAGCCCAAAAAACATGCTGAAAAAGAACAACTAACTCTAATGTATATAATACAAGAAACTTCAAGAACTCAAGGAATCGAACTCTTCTAGTCTTCAAGGTTCCCTCAGGGTTAATCTTAACTTTATGATTATGTTCGATATTGTAATTCAACATTACAGAACTTCAAGAAACTTGAATGTGCAAGTGTTGCACGTCCATGCGTTCAACTAAGGTGGTTCATCTATGTTTGCGATTTGAATTAATTGGACCACCTTGGCGTCATCATCAGTAGTAATTACGCGAGTAACATCTTCATTTCAAGCTTGAATAAGCTCATTTAATGCATTCTAGAATCTCTTTGCACATGTCCTTGTAAGTGAACCTGATGGAGTAAAGTTGCAGGAGCAGAGGAAATAATGGGATTTTTATTTAAAAAATAAAGTAAACAAGAAACAAGAGATACAGTGAAGTACCCTTCAGCAAGAATGACTTCTTTCCCAGCTTCTAAAGCTCTATTTTGCAAACTGAAAAAGGATGCCTTCACTACTAGGGAAGGACTGACTTTATAGTATATTACCATGTATAAATTAAGTAAATTATCAATCAAAGATATCACTGAAATAGGCTGTCAATCACTTGATATTCTGCATCAATTATGGCCCTCCAATTATGCTTCAATTATGATCTTGCCTAGATTAGTTTCCATATTAGCCTCCTTTCCTTTATTCTTGTGAGATAAACTATCCACCTGTTTTGCTTCGTATCATTGGCTGGAGTGGGGAAACTGAAAGATTCATCCAGGTAGCATCTACCTCCACAGGCATTCCTTTCCATTGTACTAAGACTTGAAGTTCCCCGTGATGGTGGTGATTTGCTAGAATTTCCTGAGGGACATAGTTGCGCTCCTCCACTGCAATGTCCTCCGGACGTTCGGTGATAGCTGGATGTTTGCCTGTAACACGTCGTAACTGAGACACGTGAAATACAGGATGTACCTTAGTGAAGCCGGTGATGCAAGCTTGTAAGAGAGCGCTAAATTTTTGTAGACTTGTGAATGGGCCATATTAACTTGGGGCAAGTTTTTGGTTGATGCAACGATGGATTGTTGATTGTCCATGTGGCCGGAGCTTAAGCAGGACCTTAAACTCCAAATCACGCCGTTTCGTATTGGCTGCTTTGACCATGCGTTGTTGGGCCTGAATAAGGTTGTAACGGAGTTGGCGAAGTAGCTCATTCAGGTCATTGTGCTCTTCAGCAACTGCTCCACCTTGAACTATCCAGGTAAGTACTGGTACTAAGTCGGAGGCGATCTGCCATACACAGTCTAGAAGGGTGAGCGACCACCAGCTCCTTGAAACGAGTTGTTATAACAATATTCTGCCCAATGAAGGTACCGCCTCCATTGTTTGGGTTGTTCGGGTGCAAAACGCCTCAAGTACTGTTCAAGGCACCTATTTAGAACTTCGGATTGACCATCAGTCTGTGGATGGTAACCGCTACTCATCCATAATTTGGTGCCCAATTTAGCAAAAAACTCATTCCAAAAGTTGCTGAAAAAAATAGGATCACGATCACTTACGATGGATTGTGGAACTTCATGTAAGCGAACGATCTCATTACCGAAAAGCTCGGCTAGAGATTTTGCACTGAATAGATGTCGTAGGCCTACAAAGTGGGTATATTTGGTGAAACAATCTATGACCACCCAAATGCAATCAAACCCACTGGAACGAGGCAGCCCCGTAATGAAACCCATGGTGATATCCTTCCATGTGTTTGAAGGAATGGGCAGGGGATGGAGGACACCTACTGGTGCCATAGTGTCGTATTTATTTTTCTGAAAGATAAGACATGCTGACACGAATTGCCTAACACTTTTCATCATCCCTTTCCAATGCATATTTGCAGCCAAGGTCGGTAAGTGTGGTAAGCGCCTGAGTGACCCCCCATGCGTGACGAGTGGAATGCATCCAATAGTTTCAGAAACCATGGTGGCTGAGAGGACAATTCGCCCTTCGTAAAATAAGCATCCATGAATTAGTTCATATGGAGGGTGGCTGGACGGATTCTTTTGAAGCTGCTCAAAATAGGTTTCAAGTCGTCATCTCATGATACAAAGGCTTCCAGATCAGCATAGTCTACCCAAACTAAAAGGGAGACTGCAGACAACTCCAATTCTTCATGCTGTCTCGACAAGGCATCGGCTGCGTTGTTGCTCTTACCAAGTGATTAATTAAGGGTATGCGTGGAAATTAAAAATTAATGATATGTTAATTATAGTAACTGGGCTATCTTTTTGAGACAGAGGGAGTATATATACATATACATATACATACATACATACATACATACATACATACAAACATACATACATATATATATATATAACTTTCATATGATTTCGTACTAAAACCCATAGCCCTATTTTGGGGGTTCCTACTGAGACGGACTTCATGATTGTACTGTTGATATAAATTGAGGTTGACTTTTGCTTTTAATGATTCAGAGATTGATTTGGGCTATAGAGACGCACTTAAATGAATCACCTAAGTGAGTGTGGAGAATTGGCCAACTCCTGCATAAGACTATTGAGAAATCCTTCTAGAGCATTCATGAGTACCAAGGTATGTGGCCATATATTTGTTTTACTATCGCGGAGACCAATTGAGTTTTAGAAAATAATGTGTTGTGGGGGTCTTATTAAGATTCAATAAGTTCAAGACTCGTTCACTAAACTGGATCAGTATGGTGCCCTATTTAACTGTCAATTCAAAATCGAAAGATTATTGACACTCAAGCATTTATTTCTTCTTAATTGCCCAGATTTTTTTCCTTATTTCATATGCTTACCATTCGTGGGGGATTGTTGGAAATGCCAAGTCTCCGGTCCAATGGGCTTGGTTTGTTATTTTTGGGCCTAATCTTTATATTCCCATACCTCCTATTTCTCTTTATTTAAGTGATGTTGATAACAACTTGGTCAAAAGTTGTTGAAACCATCTGCACTTATATCTCCCACACACCAAGCACGTGCTCGTACTTGCAGAGATTGGTTACAAACGGTCATAATATATTTCTCTATAAAAGGGACCTTTTAGCTGAAGAAATATATACAAAAAACAGAAAGCCTTTATTACTTCTTCTACCTTTGTTTTCTTGAGTTTACGACAGCTTCTCTATTTCATTTCTTTCTGGGCAATTTTTCCTCTTTGGTCTCCAAATTCACTTATCGTGAGTACACGCGTTCGGTGAATCGCTATGTTAACCTAGGGAAGCAACCGGCAATATCGACTGGTACTTTTGGGTCAGCCGAAATTGTTTCTAAGGCAGTGGGTTTTCATCCACAGCACAGCATTTTGTTCTTTTCATCTGAATATCCGATTTCGGCAACAGCCATTCCCGGGTTGCGTTGAAGAGGGCATTAGGGTGTACTTGGGAAGAAAAATGCTTGTTGGGATTGGTTTCTGAGTGCTGAAATTAGGTTGAGGCTGTGGGGTCATATTTGAGAAAGAGTTTGGTGGGTCTGATTTGTTGAGCCCACTGGACCACCTAAGGCCATACCCAAAATTCCGCTTTTTAACAGATACATCGCCGTCAATTTTCCCCAATAGACGGCCATGAGACAAGAACTCACTTTTTCTTAAGTCGACGACATCATTTGGTCAAAGGCGCACACAGATTTCTGCCTTGAGCCCGTTGAGGAACAATCCTAATTGCACATGGGGGCCAAGTCCTAGAGTCTGAGCTACTCAAGCACGAAATGCATTTGTATAATCCACCACCGTCCGCAATTGATAGAGCGCTGCAAGTCGTTCAATGGGAGGGCCAGATAATTCGCCGCCAAATTCATCAAGAGGTTATGTCTTGAATTGCCTCCAAGTGAGAAGAATTTTGCTGTTGTAACCATTGGAGCCAGTGGAGTGTCGGTCCCTCCATGTTGATGAAGACAGAAGCTACCTTGAGATCCTAACAAGTGTGTTGTATTGCGAAGTATTGTTCGGCCCTTGCCAGCCAGCCTATCGGATATGTGCCATTAAAGGTTGGTAGTTCAATATTTTTGGAGGTGGGATATGCATTCTGAGTTTATCCACAGGTGAAATAGAATTTTTGTGTTGCTGGATTTATCCACAGGTGTTTCGTAGTCAGAGCCCTCCTTGGATACAGTGTTGGAATCGAGGATACCGTCGCGCAGCGGAAAACAAAAAATTTTAGAATTTAAATTAATTGAATCGAATTCAATTGACGACGGTCCAATTTTATAATCAATTAATTCAAACAATGTTTTTAATTGCTTTATAAATAGAGATAATTCGACTTTCGTAAAATCGAACGAGCAAGATAATTTCTATTAAACATATATATATAACAATTATATATATTTATATATATATATTAATATATTAACATTATATATAACAATTATATATATTTATATATATTAATATATTAACATTATATATAACAATTATATATATATTATTATATTAATCATATATATATAATAATATATATTATACATATATCATAAATATATATATATATATATTATTAGCAAGCAAGCATATAAAGTTAACAATTAATAACACACATGCATGCAATACATAAACTTAAATCATGCAATTCATAATCAGTGTCACACACACCACCACACGCATGCAACATAAATATCACACACACACTGCATGCACACACATATAAAGCACCATGTAATCAACATCACATGCACACACATCATATAAATCTACATATATATATGTATAAGATGGCAGAACAGCACACGCATATGTAAACAATATATTTACTCATCATGCATTTAGAACATATCAAACAGCATACTTATATATATCACATATATATATATCTGTTAAGTTCAGCCATTAAACCTCACGACCGAGAAGGAGRAGCTCCGGCGATGAAGCAGCGGGCCACGGCAAGCGACGAACCGGCGTCGGAGCTATCGGAGTGCGGAGGGCTACGGCGACGACGCGGCTGGAACCCGGGGATGAAATAGCAGCAGTCGACGAAGCACGGCGGCGGACGGAACAGCAGGTCGGCTGTCGCAACTCCGGCAAGGACAGCAGCGGGATACGGCGCGACAGGCGCTGGGCTGCAACGCGGGACGATTCCGGCGACGAGGGACCTCGACTGTGGCTGACTCTGGCACGACGGCGAGGGCACGGCAACGGCGACGGACCGACAGCGGGGTGCTTCGGCTACGGACYGCAAGCTGTCCGGAACGGCCAGGTGCTCGTCGCGGCGTACGGAAACGGTCAGACGACGGCTGGAAAACTCCGGTGGTTTCGACGTCGTGTGCGTGGCGTCCGGGTCTCCGATGAATCGGTGTCACACACCGTATAACCCGACGTCCTTACGACGGAGCACTAGATCCGTCGAAGGATTGAGAACGACGGAAAACGAGAAATACGACGACCGAACGATTCGGTGACGGCGGCCGACGGCGAAGCGGCGGCGGCTTGGACGGCTGTGCACGTAATGAAAGGCTAGGGTTTTTTTTCAAAAAGATTTCCGTCTTCTAATCTGTTTGTTGTTGTGTTTTTATCTCTTTTAAAACCCGTCTGCCAATCCATCTTCTTATTATTTTATTTATTTATTTATTTTTTTTGTTAAACAAGCCCATCAAATGGGCTTATGGTGCACGGCCCAAAAGGAATAAACCAAGTTTGAAAAAACTTAAGGTGGAATGGGCTCAATAAAAGAAAACCAAAGTTAGGCCCAATAAAAACAAACCCTCTTAATTTAAATAAAACAAGCCCAACTTTTATTTAAATAAAATACCGGCCCAATAACTTAAAARGGTTTATTGGGTCGACCCTATTTTAAATTAACAACCCCATCAAAATTAAATCATTTCTCACAAACGATAATTTCGAAAAAATATAACAATTATATTTTTGCGTCCAGAATAATTTTCTCGTATTTTTCTCAATTCATAATCACAATTATGAAATTTAGTACGTTCTAGGTTCAAGATAATCCGTTCGTGTGTGACTTAGAGAAACACATTTCTCTAAACACCCCACTATCAGCTCTGGCCAGAGACTCCGAGGATTAATCAACCATCAGAACACACAGGACATCCATGACTTATCATGCGTCCGAATCCCCTACTACCATGCACAGACTTCCCACTAGATTCCCGACTATGCGAACGTTGCCCCTTTTGATCGGCCTCCAAAGAGACACAGAGACAAGTCACAACATAGCCTGTCCTCTAGTGAAGTCACGATGAGGTCTGGGTCTTAAGGATTAATGTTGTACGCTATACCATAGAAATCATCTACTCGATGAGTGGGAACCACTTAGAGATTTCTAGGTGAGGGAGTTCAGTGAACTCATCATATGAGCACCTACTTATGTATGTCGATGTCCAGACACCGTGACCGATGAGACGCGGTCCACATACACTAAGTACTAGTCTTAACGGGAAAGGCCTGTATCCTCATTATGGCGTAACCCTATGACTAGGAACAAGTTCGACGAGTTACATTACGTGCTAGATTATCTCACGGTTCTGCTAGACCAATCTACCGTAATAAAGTAACTTCATCAGGACCATACCTATGCAACTAGCATGGGACAAAAGATATGGAATGCCAATATGTATAATAGATATTATTTCGAATAAGAAACGATTGTATTACTAGAGAATAGTCAGACCACAGCCACAAGTTGGCTTGTTGGTCACCTTATTCAACATACAGTACTAGGACTCAGGCATGCCCCACTATAAGGATTAGGCACTGCACGCGTCGATATTGCACAGCGCCTGCATGGCGAAAGGCGAGCATTGGAGTGGAAGTCATTTTTTGATAAATGATCTACCACTGCCTATTATTGCAAAGGATTCCTTTATACTGGTGGACCGACAATTCATTTCAGTGCGTATTTCTTCCTGCCCCTTCTCCAACGCTTCGACTCGTGAGTCCATTCTGGTCATGTGGAACGGCAGGTCAGACCAACTTGATGGAGTAAAGTGCAGAACAGAGAAAATAATGGGATTTTTATTTAAAATATAAGGAAACAACGAACAAGAGATTACGGTGAAGTACCCTTCAGCAAGAATGATTCTTGCGCAACTTCCAAAAGCTCTATTTTACAAACTGAAAAAGGATGCCTTCACTACTAGGGAGGGCTTGACTTTATAGTATATTACCATGTATAAATTAAGTATATTATCAACTCAAATATATCACTAAAATCGGCTGTCAATAACTTGATATTCTGGCATCAATTATGGCATTTCCATAAGGTATCAGAACCAGGCATTTCCATCAGGACCCACCAAATATTATATAATTAATTAGGCTTCAGTCATAACATAGGCGAGCAATTTTTTCTTATTCACATTAACTGTTGTTAGTGTCATTATTACTTTACTACTTTTTTTACTGCTATTATTTTTATTATTATTAGTGGAAGCCAGAACGGTTACAAAATTGCTTAGTAATGAAAGAAGGATGGATGGAGTATACAAAATGCACTTCATCATGGTAAAAGTATACTTCCCCGGTCCTTTTGGATGATGTGTGCTGAATTGTAGAAGGCGCAATAATTATAGTTAGAACTTTTGTTAATATCAATGTTATCCATACTGGATACGATTTGTCCTAGGTTTGGCTTTTTTATTTTTTCTCCAGGAGCAAGTTATAGCAACTGTCATATAAATCAATCAAATCATCAACCACCAATATATCTTTTCAGAAAACATCCGTAACCAACTTAAATTCATAAGAAAAAAAATGAAACAATGCTCAATTTTGATAATGAAACTAAACCATACCCATATTTTCAACTGATGGAACCGACAAAGAAACAGCTGTATGTTTGAGGATGGAGTATTTATAAAGTAATTAGTTTGGATTGGGGATATGTCCAGGAACAGGTAACTTCCGAGAACTTTGTGGCAGAAAGAGGAGCAGAAGTTTAAAAGCTGGAATTATGTGTAAAAAAGGTTTCAGACTAGAGTGATGTGAATCAAAGAAGACTTTTTACGTTAAAAACTAAGCATAGTCCAAGGAAATCAGTAAAGTACTACTGAAGCAAAACTATCAATTCTCATTCCAATACAGCGAACTTGTCCAACTAAGATAATCAAATAAATATCAGAACTCATACATACCCTCCTGATGGGAAGGTGGATGTTTGATACAAAGCGAGCGAGACAGATGTCCAACCAATTTCTGTTACATGTTTTAGATAATTTGTATTTTGGAAAATCGGAAGAGAAAAGTGTACAAGCTTGAAATTGTAATTCAAAGAACGTGCTTAATGAAAATATTATTGAGACTTGGAGTTTGGCACTGACTCGATGAGTGCATTTCTCAATTTTCTTCCTAACAAAATATGCCACAACAGTGATAGCAGTAAGCTAGGCAATTATGAAGCAAACTAGAGAGTAAAGGCTGATAGCTCAACAACTGACACGTACAATGCCAAGAAATGATATACACCATCAAACACATATAAGACCTATAAGTTTCTTAGCTGATAAGGAACTACAGATTATTATTAGCATCTGAATTAAATTTTGTTCACAAAATGATTATATCAGTAGTCATAATTACCACAAATTTGACTGAATGCTAACATTTGGTATATCGATAAAGGAAAAAAAAGGATTAAGAAAATGACACTCAATGCTTGAAAAAAATCTGAGAAAGGGAAAGGGTCAAGGTGAGGAGAAGAAGAAATGGGTAAAAAGCTTATAATTGATTTTGTACATCCCTTCTCTCCCCCTGTGCATGGTTATAAACAAGCACATATTCACATTCATTTTCTTCAATTCCAATTTCAAATTTGTTCTTTTTCTCTTCACAGCCATCATGTCTGATATAAATGCCTATTGCTTTTAGACTAACCATAAAATTAACTTCAGTAAATTAACGCTTGTCTGATATGGAATAAGACATTTTTTGTATAGGACAAAATGGTCCAAGATTTATCAGAAGTTTATTATTTGTACATCCAATATACAAGAAAAGAAGAAAACACAAGAATTTCACATTAAATTAATTGAAGATATATGTACCTGTAAAATTTCCGGAGACAAAAGCACCGGGAAGCATCCTAAGGGAAAACATCAACCAAAATAATATGCAAAAACAAAGTTATTAAGTTAGTTATTCTAGTTTCTGAAACTAACCATGAGGTAAGGAATTAAATTTCTGATAATCGAAAATTAACATGAATCAACATTCATAATACTTAACTAGCAAACTGTATCAAATTCATTAAATACTTTAACGAAACTAACAGCCGATTAGTAGTAAGCGATCCACAAATGCAAAATCATAGTAATGGAACAGAAACAAGTTGGTAAATATCAAACCTACA
>BMAC01000548.1:745973-764923 GCA_014905375.1 Phtheirospermum japonicum
CGAACCGGCGTCGGAGCTATCGGAGTGCGGAGGGCTACGGCGACGACGCGGCTGGAACCCGGGGATGAAACAGCAGCAGTCGACGAAGCACGGCGGCGGACGGAACAGCACGTCGGCTGTCGCAACTCCGGCAAGGACAGCAGCGGGATACGGCGCGACAGGCGCTGGGCTGCAACGCGGGACGATTCCGGCGACGAGGGACCTCGACTGTGGCTGACTCTGGCACGACGGCGAGGGCACGGCAACGGCGACGGACCGACAGCGGGGTGCTTCGGCTACGGACGGCAAGCTGTCCGGAACGGCCAGGTGCTCGTCGCGGCGTACGGAAACGGTCAGACGACGGCTGGAAAACTCCGGTGGTTTCGACGTCGTGTGCGTGGCGTCCGGGTCTCCGATGAATCGGTGTCACACACCGTATAACCCGACGTCCTTACGACGGAGCACTAGATCCGTCGAAGGATTGAGAACGACGGAAAACGAGAAATACGACGACCGAACGATTCGGTGACGGCGGCCGACGGCGAAGCGGCGGCGGCTTGGACGGCTGTGCACGTAATGAAAGGCTAGGGTTTTTTTTCAAAAAGATTTTCGTCTTCTAATCTGTTTGTTGTTGTGTTTTTATCTCTTTAAAACCCGTCTGCCAATCCATCTTCTTATTATTTTATTTATTTATTTATTTATTATTTTTTTTTTTGTTAAACAAGCCCATCAAATGGGCTTATGGTGCACGGCCCAAAAGGAATAAACCATGTTTGAAAAAACTTAAGGTGGAATGGGCTCAATAAAAGAAAACCAAAGTTAGGCCCAATAAAAACAAACCCTCTTAATTTAAATAAAACAAGCCCAACTTTTATTTAAATAAAATACCGGCCCAATAACTTAAAACGGTTTATTGGGTCGACCCTATTTTAAATTAACAACCCCATCAAAATTAAATCATTTCTCACAAACGATAATTTCGAAAAAATATAACAATTATATTTTTGCGTCCAGAATAATTTTCTCGTATTTTTCTCAATTCATAATCACAATTATGAAATTTAGATTCAATCATATTGACATCTAATTATGCTAAAATTAACAATTAATTTCTAGCTGTCGTTTTCAATAATCAGGAAACACGTGGTGTGACCCTCAATGGTTCAGGTGTAAGCTAGCCGTGGGTTCACAACATATTGTGATTCGAACAACACATTGTTCTTATATGAACTCGTCCCTTAGAGTCCCTGATTAAATAAAACTCATTTTACTTAATCACTGGTCAAACCAGAACCCAACGAATTATGAGAGGCGCCTAGCAACTACGCATCATAATTCCCTAGATACAAATGAAGTGCCTGCAAGAACCTTGTGATATAGCTTATATGTACAGTACGATCCCTTCGCGATCTATGTCCCGATTGAACAAGAGGTATTGGTTCATCGAGACCTCTTTATAGTTCAATAACTGTGTGTAGTCGATGTCCAGACACCGTGACCGATGAGACGCGGTCCACATACACTAAGTACTAGTCTTAACGGGAAAGGCCTGTATCCTCATTATGGCGTAACCCTATGACTAGGAACAAGTTCGACGAGTTACATTACGTGCTAGATTATCTCACGGTTCTGCTAGACCAATCTACCGTAATAAAGTAACTTCAACAGGACCATACCTATGCAACTAGCATGGGACAAAAGATATGGAATGCCAATATATATAATAGATATCATTTCGAATAAGAAACGATTGTATTACTAGAGAATAGTCAGACCACAGCCACAAGTTGGCTTGTTGGTCACCTTATTCCAACATACAGTACTAGACTCAGCATGCCCCACTATAAGGATTAGGCACTGCACGGGTCGATATGCACAGCGCCTGCATGGCGAAAGGGAGCATTGGAGTGGGAGTCATTTTTTGATAAATGATCTACCACTGCTATTATTGCAAAGGATTCCTTTATACTGGTGGACCGACAATTCATTTCAGTGCGTATTTCTTCCTGCCCCTTCTCCAACGCTTCGACTCGTGAGTCCATTCTGGTCATGTGGAACGGCAGGTCAGACCAACTTGATGGAGTAAAGTTGCAGAACAGAGAAAATAATGGGATTTTTATTTAAAATATAAGGAAACAACGAACAAGAGATACGGTGAAGTACCCTTCAGCAAGAATGATTCTTGCGCAACTTCCAAAGCTCTATTTTACAAACTGAAAAAGGATGCCTTCACTACTAGGGAAGGGCTGACTTTATAGTATATTACCATGTATAAATTAAGTATATTATCAATCAAATATATCACTAAAATCGGCTGTCAATAACTTGATATTCTGCATCAATTATGGCATTTCCATAAGGTATCAGAACCAGGCATTTCCATCAGGACCACAAATATTATATAAATTAATTAGGCTTCAGTCATAACATAGGCGAGCAATTTTTTCTTATTCACATTAACTGTTGTTAGTGTCATTATTACTTACTACTTTTTTTACTGCTATTATTTTTATTATTATTAGTGGAAGCCAGAACGGTTACAAAATTGCTTAGTAATGAAAGAAGGATGGATGGAGTATACAAAATGCACTTCATCATGGTAAAAGTATACTTCCCCGGTCCTTTTGGATGATGTGTGCTGAATTGTAGAAGGCGCAATAATTATAGTTAGAACTTTTGTTAATATCAATGTATCCATACTGATACGATTTGTCCTAGGTTTGGCTTTTTTATTTTTTCTCCAGGAGCAAGTTATAGCAACTGTCATATAAATCAATCAAATCATCAACCACCAATATATCTTTCAGAAAACATCCGTAACCAACTTAAATTCATAAGAAAAAACATGAAACAATGCTCAATTTTGATAATGAAACTAAACCATACCCCATATTTTCAACTGATGGAACCGACAAAGAAACAGCTGTATGTTTGAGGATGGAGTATTTATAAAGTAATTAGTTGGATTGGGGATATGTCCAGGAACAGGTAACTTCCGAGAACTTTGTGCAGAAAGAGGAGCAGAAGTTTAAAAGCTGGAATTATGTGTAAAAAAGGTTTCAGACTAGAGTGATGTGAATCAAAGAAGACTTTTACGTTAAAAACTAAGCATAGTCCAAGGAAATCAGTAAAGTACTACTGAACAAACTATCAATTCTCATTCAATACAGCGAACTTGTCCAACTAAGATAATCAAATAAATATCAGAACTCATACATACCCTCCTGATGGGAAGGTGATGTTGATACAAAGCGAGCGAGACCAGATGTCCAACCAATTTCTGTTACATGTTTTAGATAATTTGTATTTTGGAAAATCGGAAGAGAAAAGTGTACAAGCTTGAAATTGTAATTCAAAGAACGTGCTTAATGAAAATATTATTGAGACTTGGAGTTTGGCACTGACTCGATGAGTGCATTTCTCAATTTTCTTCCTAACAAAATATGCCACAACAGTGATAGCAGTAAGCCTAGGCAATTATGAAGCAAACTAGAGAGTAAAGGCTGATAGCTCAACAACTGACACGTACAATGCCAAGAAATGATATACACCATCAAACACATATAAGACCTATAAGTTTCTTAGCTGATAAGGAACTACAGATTATTATTAGCATCTGAATTAAATTTTGTTCACAAAATGATTATATCAGTAGTCATAATTACCAAAATTTGACTGAATGCTAACATTTGGTATATCGATAAAGGAAAAACAAAGGATTAAGAAAATGACACTCATGCTTGAAATAAAATCTGAGAAAGGGAAAGGGTCAAGGTGAGGAGAAGAAGAAATGGGGTAAAAAGCTTATAATTGATTTTGTACATCCCTTCTCTCCCCCTGTGCATGGTTATAAACAAGCACATATTCACATTCATTTTCTTCAATTCCAATTTCAAATTTGTTCTTTTTCTCTTCACAGCCATCATGTCTGATATAAATGCCTATTGCTTTAGACTAACCATAAAATTAACTTCAGTAAATTAACCTTGTCTGATATGGAATAAGACATTTTTGTATAGGACAAAATGGTCAAGATTTATCAGAAGTTATTATTTGTACATCCAATATACAAGAAAAGAAGAAAACACAAGAATTTCACTTATAATTAATTGAAGATATATGTACCTGTAAAATTTCCGGAGACAAAAGCACGGGAAGCATCCCTAAGGAAAACATCAACCAAAATAATATGCAAAAACAAAGTTATTAAGTTAGTTATTCTAGTTTCTGAAACTAACCATGAGGTAAGAATTAAATTTCTGATAATCGAAAATTAACATGAATCAACATTCATAATACTAACTAGCAAACTGTATCAAATTCATTAAATACTTTAACGAAACTAACAGCCGATTAGTAGTAGCGATCCCACAAATGCAAAATCATAGTAATGGGAACAGAAACAAGTTGGTAAATATCAAACCTACATGCATATGAATGGAAGTCGCATACACAAACAAAATAAATTATGCGGATAACACCAGCTGTAACCATATTGAAGATATGATTTGATTCACTGACGATATGATCTGATTCTATGAGAATAAAGCTGGAAGATTTTGTATATCTAAAAATTAGGGATATTTATTTTATTTCCTTGATTGTAAACTTCCTCGTGTGTATAAATACATCAGTGTGTGTATGAGGAAAACGCAACATATATATTCAATACAACTCTTTCTATAAACCAATTTTGAGTCCTAATCATATGTAGCAATTGTCCAATGACAACTTATATTAGCATCTTTTCAGGGCAACACAAATAACAATAATTATGGTTTGCCGAAAAAATATATGCACATTACTCCAAGTTGTGCAGTTTTACATATAAACCCAGCTCCTGCTCATCCCAATGGATCTGACATATGTCCTGATCAATAAAATGTCAATTTGTACACTCTTAATCTCCTCTAAACTGCTTTGACACTAGCATAAAACAAGAACAAAGATTGAGGAAGTGATTACAGCATATAAATAACAGTAATAGGCATAAACTTGAGATAAATTTCGGCTATAAACTTGAGATAAATTTCGGCTATAAACTTGAGATAAATTTCGCTCTAAGCAAGACAAATTTCGGCTATAAATTTTCATTTATTATAATTCTTATAATAATAATAATAAAATTGAGATATTAGAGTAGTCATATTCCCCTATAAATTTGACAAAGTGGAAAGAGCATCCACTACCTAGGGCTTAGGTTTTGGCTTCGAGTCACCTAGGGGAAGGGTTGGGGTTTCTCTCTTTCTATTGTAGGGTTCAAAACCCTCCACTTTAATAAACGTTATATATTAAAGTGGTTATATATATATATATATATTCCCCTATAAATTTTCATGGACCAAAGCATAGACATTTGAACCACTTTCTTCTCCAAGTCCCTCATTCATAATTTAAAATCCTACGTTGACTCAAAAAAATTCTAGTCGTTCAGCTTTGGATCAAAGAGTCTATAAGATTCAATTGTCTATAAAAAAAAAAAGCAACCTATCTCGAGGTGATATAGTTCAAAAGACAAGAGGTGATATAGTTCAAAGTACTTCAAGGTTCATTTGTCCAAAAAAGAAACATATCTTCCAGTTCCATTTACAAACTTATCTCAAGATGTTTCGCTTGGAAATTCATCTCTTGAAATGATCTATCCTACTTGAGGATGGAATACGAATTTTAAGCATAATTAGTCTAGAGTTAAAACTATTTGTTCATCTCTAAGCATAGATACAACAAGATACAAAAGACACTTTTCTTGATTCTCTTCCTCAATAAATTGAACACAAGCCAAATGCGAGACGGTCTAATATAACAAAAGATAAAAATATTCATCAAAACTACGCACACAATATTAGTTAACTGTTACCATTCCAATTGACTTTTGGAGAAGTACAAAACAAAATACATAATTACTTATGGACCAGACAGAAATTCAAATCCTAATAAAACTAGACCTAAAGCTATGGGAACCAAGACATCTTCAAATGTATATTTAAAATAAGAGTTGCTAGCCAAAAGGGCCAAAACATTAAGCACAAATATACACAGTCCGCCTTTTAAGCTGTCCAGCATTTTATGTCGAAGACCAACAAAACCAAAGGGAGGTGTTCTTATGCACACAATTAAGCTCAAGTAAAACTCTGAAGAAGCATAAAATGATCTAGGTAAGCAATATCTAACTAAAGAATCTGCTAAGTAGGTTCTATTCAACAAAAAACAAAAATATGTCAAAATTTGTTAGAAATCTAGCTTCTGGCAAATGCAAGTTGCTAAAGAAGATCAATTAACAAGAACATTTACTATAGTTCCATTTGAACAGAAGAAATGAAATATCATGTCATTGGGTTTTCAAAATGCTCCTTCAGCATTCCAAATATCATGAATGATATATTAAGTGCTTAATGGGGTTCATTATGTCAAAATTTGGCACGCACTGGCAGATCTAAATTGTAAAGAACCCTCTTGCTTGAACGGATTTAACTTACGAACAAGCAAAAAAACCCAAGAATCAAATTAAAGCAATTGATTTAAAATTGTAGTAACAGATGCATCAAATAAAAATTATGGAAGAATCATGCAATAGAGATGCAAATATGAAGAGGCCCTCAAAAGATTTACTCTTGGGGTATGGAAACAAACTACAGTTAACTACTCCATATTAAAAATAAGTTTTATTGATTATGTGACGTATACGAACACATAACTAACTGGGTATAATAGGGAAAGAATGAACATACCTTCCGGAGAAATGGTTATAACCTCCTCCGGCGCCATAATGACTTCTGCCTTTACTTACATCGAAGACTGACCTGAGTTAGGAGAGGGGCCCAGCAACAAGAAAACAAAAACATCAAATCATTAGCCAAAAGAGAGAAGGATTAAAAAAAAAGGATTTGGTATAATTATTTAGCACTCATCGACCTTAGTAGAAAGAAAGCAGTACCCGAGGATTCCAAGAAGAATAGGTAAGCCAGGATCAGTTCCATTGTAAAGAGTTAGCTCCTCCGACGTGAATAGTTTCTGGAAAAAAAAAGAAGAAGAAGATAAGGGCGTTGTTTTGAATTATCATAAGCACATCAAATATAAAGAGAGAAAATGAAGATCATACAGGAAGAAGTGGATTGGTGAGAGATTTGAGATGGAAAATTTTGATGATGGAGAAAGAAAAGAGAGCTAGGCAAATTGGGACCCCTAGAAAGGGAGACCAACGCATCGTACTTCTCAGTTTGGGCAGCAGGAAATTCTGGTAATTCTGGAACTCGGGTGGGTGGATATGGCAGCTGAAGGCGTTCAGCTCTAGCTCAGAGTTTGACTGAACGAAAGCTTTCTTCAACTCTGCAGTTGGGTCGCGTTAGGTTTGGAGGTTTGGTTGAAGAAGTTGGTTCGGGCACAACCCATGTAACCAAAGTGTGTGGTCAACCAAAGATGACCAATCTTGTAAGCTAACTTGTCCAAGACTGCGCCTACTAGGATTGAGATGCCAAATCTCAATACTCTATGTTATACGACTCTAATTTTTAATTTACAATCAATTATTTTTTACATCTAATCTCACACTCATTTCTTTTATCACATTATCATTATATTTATAAAATTAAATATTAATAAATACAATATAATAATATACTATCATCCACTTTTCAGACATGATTTGATATCAAATAAAATATAAAAATACATTATCATCTACTTTTCAGACATGATTTGACATCTAAAAGGATTTTGAATACTCAAGATTTCGAATACCAGAATTCAGAATTCCAACGAATTCTATTCCAAACAACCTCTTAAGGTCTGGTTTGAATATGGGATCGGTATATCGAATATTGGATATTCGTTTATTTTAAAATTAAAAAATTAAATATTCAATTAATAATATTTATAATAAAATTAAATTCTACTAAATATAATATTATAATATATCATACTTTTACATTTA
Source organism: Phtheirospermum japonicum (assembly GCA_014905375.1). Taxonomy (NCBI): domain Eukaryota; kingdom Viridiplantae; phylum Streptophyta; class Magnoliopsida; order Lamiales; family Orobanchaceae; genus Phtheirospermum; species Phtheirospermum japonicum. Next base: position 753,883 of record BMAC01000548.1, read on the forward strand.
AAATAAATGACACATATTTATGTAACAAATAATTTTTTTATTATTTATATAATTCTAAATATCACAAAACTCTAAATATTAGAATTAAGAATTCTAACGAATAATATTCCAAACCAGACATCAAAGGCCTTCTCCATTTATGTTTGACGTAACAAAAAGGCGTTATTTGAATCACCATTTCTCTAAGTACACTTATCTATTTATATTTACAATTATGTCATTAGGTAAAAGTCTAAAGCATCCTTATTAAACTAAAAAAGAAAGTAAACACACCTCTTAATAACAAAAATACCTCCATCATTGCAAATATTATTAAGAAAAATTCATAGAGACGGAAGATTTAAACTAATTTGAAGCGTATTTCTTGAAAGAAAGTAATATCAAAAAATACGAAGAAAACCATGAAATTAGAGAAAATAATTGAAATCTTTATTATAAGATACATGAAAGATTGGGCTACATTCCTGTTAGGCTAAATTAACGAGTCGCGACCCGTTAGGTAGCCCAAAGCCTTTATCCAAACACAGCACTCTGTCACGGGCAAGGTCTATCGGATTGCTGCCATGACTCGAGATGCCGAGACATCCTGCCTTGTCTCGAGGATGGGCGAGACTCTTCGTCGAGAGGTCGCCGACGTAGGCGAGCAGGTCGCACTAATGGACGAGAGTTTGTGCCAGATTGACCTCTGGATCCGGGAGTTGTGCGAGTGGGCTGATAGGGACGACGCATGGAAACCTCGACACGAGTCTTGGCGCAAGAGGTATGCGAGGAGGGCCGAAGCCATCGAGAAGTATGAGCCGACGAGTCAAGCGCCTGTGCTAATCTGTGGGCCGAGACGCGCAGCGAGTCAGCCTACTTTTGGACTGTGGTGAAAAATTCGGCGCCTAGCGCCAAAGCCGGCGCCCATGGGCCTAGCCCATCCGGTGCCTGAATATTCTAGAAGTTAGGCCATCCAGTCTGATCGAGGCCAAAGCCCAGAGGAGGCGTCCCTAGTTAGGATGTTTCCTTATATATTTCTTTCCTTGTTTAGTGCATAGGTCGGTTTAGAACTCTCCGAGAGCGCGGCTTTCCCACGCGTATTTGTGGGCCGAGTTTAGGGTTTTATGTATCACAGTTCGAATAGGTAAGTCGGTAGCTTGGAGGAGGGGAAACCCTAACCCTAGCATAGTAGTGTTAGTATAAATAGTACCTCATCCTATTGTATTGTTATCAACGAGTTTTCTCAGAGTCTAATACAATTATTATTCTCCAACATACTCTTGTTCAAGTTCTCGTTCTTTTCCTTATTTTCGTATTTTGCTCTATTTTTTACGTAGGCTAGTCGAGATGTCTCAAGCTGCTTTTGAGCTATCCGAGTCGACATGCTCGGCGCCGCACAGGCATGTTCCGTTGCCCTGCCCCGAGCCAAGGGAGTAGGCCCGTGACAGGTGGTACCAGAGCCACCACCACCATGGCGTCCGATCCGACATTCTCGCAGGCGAGCCATGGAGGCACAAAACAAGACGAAAGGGAAACGAGGCTCATACCGGGAGACCACGGCTAAAGACCAGGCAACTTTCATCATGGTATGACCAAACCATGGCGGAGGAAGTAGAGTTAGGTGATTGGACCGGAGGATCGGGGAGTGAGGTAATGTCGAGAAGTTGTCGTTCTTTGATGGATAAATCCGTCGTATCCAAGAATAGCTTTCTGTGTCCATGACAGGGGAGGTCCTTGGCCAGGTCACACACATGCTGGCAGAGGTGACCGATCAGATCCGAGTCTTGGAGGAGCCCATGGAGGCACTCAGATAGACGAAGGCGAAGGCGGGGGTTAGATAGTTTGCTGGTCCCAAGAAAGTTACACCTAGGCCACGGCCATTCGAGGGTTCGAGGGATATGTGAGAGATCAAGTATTTCTTGCAGGAATTGAAGTAATATTTCTGGAACTTAGGCGGGACGTCGAACGCGGGGAAGTTGGAAATCGATTTAGACATGCTGATTGGCGAGGCGGTGTGTTGGTGGATACGACGCCAGACGGATGGAGCCAATTCTTCGGCATGGTAAAAACATGGGGGGAATTCAAGGATGAGTTGTGAGGCCAATTCTACCCCGGGTGTCCCTGGCATGAGGGACCGGAGTGCTTCGATCCCCAAGTAAGGGATGAGGTGCTCAACGTATAAAGACCGCCTGAGTCAAGGAGGCTTGCGATGAGAATGATTCAGTGCAACGACACCATTGCTGCCCGAGCGAGAGGACAGAAGATTGGTGGGGGATCCATCTGGGAGAGGCATGACACGAAGCGGCACACTGCGTGTTACGTATGTGGCGAGGGGGTCCATATTAGGGCTTCTTGCCCGCAAAGTGCCAAGAAGGAAGTAGCCAGGAGCAGCTTTGAAGGGTTGAGTCGGGAGGAGATCCTAGAGAAGCTGTTGGGGTTGCTCAGAGTAGTAGGGACTAGTGGAAAGTTGGGTGATGGAGAGAAGGACAACATCATTGTTATGGGGGCCAAGATCACAGGACGGGGAATCTGGATGCTAGTCGACACTGGTGCATTGGCCAACTTTATAAAGGTCGAGCTAGCAAAACTGTTGGGGCTAGAGTTGTCACCAACAGGGAATGTGATCAAGGGGGTGAGTGCGGAGGTTTTACCTCTGCATGGCAAGGCAGTGGGCATGAATGTCTCGATTGGTGGATGGACCGGGAAGATTACCTTCATGTCGGACCCCTAGATGACTTCGACGCAGCCCTAGGCTCGCGGTAGCTGGAGGACGTGCAGACATGCATCATCCCCTATTCCAATTCCCTATTGTTACTTGGCAAAAAGAGTGCAAGGGTGATTCGAGGGGCGGCGGCCACCGTAGTGGCCGAAGGGGCTGAGGCCAGCGAGCCCCAGAAAAATCTGCGAGATCGTATTGTCGAGGGCCTAGAGAAGGACCCTGCAAGCCGGCAGCTGGTCAAATTAGCACATGAGGGGAAGGCTCACAAGTTTTGGCTATATGGGGGTTACTTCGCACAAAGGGGAAGCGAATGTATGTGCCCATATGGGATAGATTGAGAAGAGACATTATTAGGGAATGCCATGACTTACAGTGGGCCAGACATCCAGGCATCGTACGCACCTTGGACTTGGTAGAAAGATCATACTTTTGGCCAAAGATGGATGATGGCGTCGAAGCATTTGTGAGGACTTATCTAGTCTGCCAACAAGACAAGGTAGAACAGCGGCATCCTTCTAGACTCCTACAACCCTTGCCGATTCCCGAGTACCCATTCGAGAGTATCTCAATGGATTACATTGTGTCCTTACCCCAATCTGAGGGGTTTGCGTCGATCATATTAGCGTTGGATAGGTTCTTGAAATACGGGACGTTTATTCTCGCACCAGCAGATGTGACGGTAGTGGACACGGTGCGACTGTTCTTGAAGAATGTTGTCAAATCCTGGGGGCTCCCCAGGACGATCGTGAGTGATCGAGACCCGCGTTTCACGGGGAGGTTTTGGTCGGAGCTATTTAAGTTGCTATGGACCAAATTGGCCTTCTCCACAAGTTTTCATCCCCAAACGGATGGAAGGACAGTGCGGGTGAACGCGTTGCTAGAGCTATATTTGCAGCATTATGTGTGCGCCAACCAAAGGGACTGGTCCAAGCTCCTTGACACGTCACATTTCTCCCACAATTGAAATCTTTATTGTAAGATACATGAAATATTGGGCCACACTCCTGTTAGGTTAGATTAACGAGTCGTGACCCATTAGGTGCCCCAAGGCATTTATCCAAATATAGCACTCTCTCACGGGAAAGGTCTATCGGATTACTTCCGTGACTCAAGATTCTGAGACATCCAGCCTTGTCTCGAGGATGGCCGAGAGTCTTCGCCGAGAGGTCACCGACGTAGGCGAGCAGGTCACACTGATGGACGAGAGGTTGGGCCAGATTGACCTCCAGAATCGGGAGTTGTGCGAGTAGGATGACAGGGACAATGCATGGAAACCTCGAAGTGAGTCTTGGCGCAAGAGGTATGCAAAGAGGGCCGAAGCCATCGAGAAGTTAGGCCGACGAGTCAAGCGCCTTTGCTAGTCCGTGGGCCAAGACGCGCAGCGAGTCAGCCTGCTTTAGGATGCTAGTGAATAATCTGGCGCCTAGCGCCAAGGCCGGCACCCATGGGCCTAACCCATCCATGAACTGTTGATTACGTCCAAAAGAGGGAGATTAACGTTGACGTTCTTCAGCAGGTTTTAAAGTTCCATGAACTATTTGTTTTCTTTGGCTGGGCGTAGACGACTCGGAAAGAGAACCTTGTCTCGAATAGTAGGTGCTAACTTCTTCGGTTGTTGATTTGGAGACTTGGTGGAGTCATCAACGATGGTGGATAGATTTGGAAGCTTCCCTTTTAAAGAACCAGAAATATAAAGATTTGGTGACTTATGCATTTAGTCCACCGGTTTAGGGTCGTCATTCTTCGGCGAATCCGCAGTTGGGATTTCCGCGCCCTCCTCTTCCTTTTCCTCGATTCCATTATCTACCTTCTTTCCGCTTCGTAAGATGTGAACAGTTGAAGCTTGCTCTGGTTGGCTTGGCAATTTTTCTTTCTCGTTTTCCGCCTTCGCCATAGAAGTTGCCATTTGGCCCATCATTTTTTCTAAATTCTTCACACTCTTGGAGAGATCGCTCAGAACTTCTCCCTACTTATTAACTTGCGTAGTTAGATTGGCGAGCCCGTCTCTATTCCTGATTGTTTCGATGACTTGGTTTTGCTGCCAAATTAACAGTTGATCGTTTGGCTGTATCGGAGTAGGTGTCGATCCGGTTGTTGGCGTTTTTTTTGGTGGTGGTGGTGGTGAATCAGTTTGTGTGGGGGAGAAGTGTGGATTTCCAGGGCCCCATTTTAAGTAAGGAGAATTACATTGTGCGTTAAATTTTGTTGGAGGTCTGTGCTCATAAGTTGGAAGATCTTGGTGGCACATTTGATCCTTGATGGCGTATGCCTCGGCTTCGTATTTGTCGTAACACACCATTTTGCATGTATCCGCCAGATGCCCTTGCTCTCCACAGCGGTTGCATGTTTCAACGGTCTCGTTACTTGGCACCTCAGTTGCCTCGTTAACTCTTATCTTTCGTGGTCAAGAGCTCGTTTGCCTGGATTTCTCGCACATCTTCTCAAATAATTGCTTGGCTTCTGTTGCTGTCAAGTATCCAAAATCTCCTCCAGCAGCTACTTCTACGTTGTTTTTGTAGGAGTCCAAAAGCCTTCGTAGAACAGTTGATTTAACATCCCCGGAGAGCTGTGGTGGTGTGGGCAAGCTTGCAATAGTGATTTGAAATGTCCTCATGCTTCGTGGAGCAACTCCCCATCTTGCTGGACAAAGTTGGCTATTTGTCTCCTAATGTGGCCCGTCGTCTGAGCTGAGTAATATTGATTTATGAATTTGTCGCTAGCCATAGCCAGTCGATCAGAGATCTCGGTTCTAGTGAAAGTAGCCAAGATTTGGTTTTATCTTTCATGCAGCTAGGAAAGCACACCATTTGAAGGTCTTCGTGATGAAGTCCCGGAGATGGGATCCTACTAACTTCAGCATAAAATTCCTTGAGGAAAGTTAATGGGTCTTTGTTGGCGAGGCCATGAAATGTCGGGAGGTTGTTGATTATATGAGGTTTCAGCTCAAAGTCTCTTGCAGTTCTACCCAACATAATAACAAAACTATAGGGACCCACTTGAGGAGTCGTGAACTCTCTTTGTCTTGGCTCGCACGCCCCCCATTGGTGTCTCTCTTGATTATTAGGCCTCGTGTAGTTTCTATCGTACTCGTTCCTCTCATTGTAGGGATTATTAGCGAGCCAGTCGTAAATCTGCTCGTCTCCATGGTAAGATCTCTCAGAATAGTTATCTTGGTCGTGGTGGTGGCGATTTCGATTTCCTCCTCCTCGCTCTTCATTCTGGTCCATCATATTCCGTTGAATATTTTCCCAATACTCTTGAGGTTGTGCCGGTCCGTTGGGGTGAATTGGTTCACTCCCGTATTCGTTTCTCTATCGTATAGGTGGGTTCCTTGGTGGTTGATTGTTTTCGTTGTTGTGGGCAGGATTGTCTAGCCTCAACATCGTTTGAGGAACCAGATCACAAACAGAATCAGTGGTGGCAAACGATTCACTTTCAGATATGTGAGGAGGTCTCGCTTGATTGGAACGATGAGTATTGTCGATGAATGGTGCAAGTTCGGGTCTAAGTGATCTTCGACCTTGCATACACTCAACAGCAAATTAAACGCATCAACTAGAGAAAATAATTATACAAATAGACGGCTTGAAAAGAAAATAAACGAACAAATATATTTTTGAAACCTTTGCTATGGTCCCCGGCAACGGCGCCAATTTTTGATTCAAGCTTTTTGTGTGTGCCTACTTATAAATATTTGTCAGAAACTCAATAGCTTGCCCGCAAGAGAACGAAATCGCGTGTAGGTTGGCAAAGTTAACTCAAGTCGTCTCTCGAGGAACATACAATCAGAATCTCGAATAGTTTGTTCAATCACATGTAACTTATACAGTTGGGGGGGTTGATTAGTTTGATTATCTAAGGAATTGAAACGCATGAACATTAATTAAAACTATGAAATCTAATTCAGCAGCTAGAACATGTAAATTAGAGAAAATAATCTAAGAGCTCAAACAAGATCAACTAGCATAATCGAAAAGCAATTATCTAAAGTATCTAAGCGTGAACAATAACCAAACATAAATTAAATTAAAATGAAAGATTACGAATCCAAATAACAATAGTATCTAGGGTTTGAAGCATTAAATGATTTAAGAACAATAATCGAAAAACGTCTACTTAGCTGCATAAATTAAACTAAGAAAGCAAATAAAGAGTTTAGAATACTTATTTAAACTAAGAATTGCAGTAAATTCTCCAACTAATCCGGAGAGATTGCGTAGATCTTGGCCGAAAACCGAGTCACAAACTAACGATTGGAGCTTGGAACTCGTGACTCTTGAGTCTCCGGTATCGATCTTCTGTGTTGTTATGGGATGTAACAGTTTATTGTTTTCGAGCCGAAAGATTGTAAGTAGGGCTGTAGTGGTGTATCATGTGTGAGTGGGACGGACTTTGAGGAGGGCTTTTATAGTTTTCACTTGTCTTGGAGCATAAGAAACCCTAAAAATCCATTTCTGGGTCGTCACGTCGACCTCGTGTCGACCGACGCGAGCAGGGTCTCGGTGTCGATGCATTCGGTGCGCTTGCGTCGACTGGGCAGAGGCGTCTACCGACGCGGATCGATGCTACAGAAAGTTACGTCGACTTGTGCGTCGATGGATGCACCCATGGATCGACGCTTCAGAGAGTTACGTCGGCTTGGCGTCGACATAGTGTGGGCAGAGTCGCGTCGACGTAGCGTCGACGCCTCCGTCAACCAATGTAACTTCGCTGCACGTCTCATTTTCCCGATATTTCTGCTACTCTTTCACCGGAAAGCTCATTCTCGACTCTCAAACATCAGACTTCATCCATTTACGCGTTGAACTCTTCCGGTTACTTAGCTATAAGGTGAAAAACAACGAATAATCACCTATTCTCATTAATTACGATCAAAATACGGTAAAATAAGGTGGAAGTATAAAAATACGGAATTACGCTTAAACTATCCAACTTATACCAAAAACAAATAGAAAAACGAACTAAAATGCTGATAAAAATAAGGACAAATATGTGCTAATCACTAGCCAAAACAGCATTTGAGAGCATTCATCTTGCTCTCTCAAGCAATGTCTGATTCATGCACTCTGCTACACCATTCTGCTGCGGTGTGTGTCGAATGGTGTGGTGTCGAGCAGCCCCTGCATCCTTGCAGAACTCGTTGAAATCAGACGAACAGAACTCCAGGCCATTATCAGTTCGCAGTCGCTTGATCTTCTTCCCAGTCTGATCAATGCCTTCCACTGCTTAGATCTCTTGAACGCTTCACTTTTGTTCTTCATCATAATTACCCAAGTCATCCTTGAGTAGTCATCAATCATAGACACAAAATATCTATGGCCTCCAATAGACTCAACACGTGACGGACCCCAACAATCCATATGAATGTAGTCAAGAGTCCCCTTGGTCTGATGAATGGCCTTCTTTGGGAACTTGTTACGATGAAGCTTCCCAAACACACATTGCTCGCAGAATTCAAGACTATGCACTTTATGCCCAGAAAGAAGATCCCACTTTGACAAAATCTGCATCCCTCTTTCTCCCATATGACCGAGCCTCATATGCCACAGCCTGGTCATATTCGTGGTCTGAACCTTGGATGATGCAACATCAACATAACCTGTCACAGTGGAACCTTGCAGATAATATAAGGTACCATGTTTCAGGCCTATTAGGACCACCTTTGAAACCTTGACAGACATACATAACTCCACCTTCACCTTTGAAACTGAAACCCTTACTGTCAAGAAGACTCAATGATATCAGATTCTTCGTCATCTGTGGAACATGCCTGACTTCATTCAAGGTGCAGAATACCCTGTTGATGGTCGATATCGCCTATCAGATAAGTGTCAAACTAAGCTAATTGTATCCATTAAGTATTGGGAACGGACCCGTCAAACTGGGATATCCGCGCACACATCTGCCAAGTAAACCAGTGAAATTTGCCGAGTGACCATGCCGAGAAGGCCGAGTTGGCCCACGACTCATCGTCGAGCAGAGTAAAGGCATCCCCTGTCTAGGCGGGCCGACCTCGGAACTGCCAACCTGACAAACAGGATCTTTCCCGGGAGCGCCGAGTAACCCGAGCCATTCGCCGAGCGATTCCGCCCAGAAATGCCGAGCAGAGGCTGGCCGAGCAGAGGCCGGCCAAGCTGACGAGCTCGGCACCCTGCCGAGCAGGATCTTGCCCGGGAGCGCTAAGTAGCTCGCGCCACTCGCCGAGCGATTCCGCCCAGAAGTGCCGAGCAGAGGTTGGCCGAGCAGAGGCCGGCCGAGCTGATGAGCTCGGCACCCTGCCGAGCAGGATCTTGCCCGGGAGCGCTAAGTAGCCTCGCGCCACTCGCCGAGCGATTCCGCCCAGAAGTGCCGAGCAGAGGCCGGCCGAGCTGACGAGCTCGGTACCCTGCCGAGTAGGATCTTGCCCGGGAGCGTTAAGTAGCTCGCGCCACTCGCCGAGCGATTCCGCCCAGAAGTGCCGAGCAGAGGCTGGCCGAGCAGAGGCCGACCGAGCTGACGAGCTCGGCACCCTGCCGAGCCGGAACTCGCTCGGGAGCGCCAAGTAGCTCGCGGGGCTCGCCAAGCACTTCCGCCCGGCAAGGCCGAGCAGAAGGGTGCCTAGCTCACGAGCTCGGCACCGCAGCGATCAGGTCCTTGCTCGGGAGGAACTCACGCCGCTCAAGGGGCATTCCTGCCCGAAGGTGGATGAACAGGGACACACCGAGCACTTTGAGCTCGGCATTCTATCGAACAGAGATTCACCCGGAGGGGACCGGTGGTCCGAGGCACGAGTCAAATGCTCTGACTGGGGAGATTCGACCTAAGAAGTGCAGAGAAGGTTGGGTTTCTCCGAGAGATCCGCTCATTACGAAAAATGGTTGAGGTCGGCACTAAGGTTGAGGTCGGCACTAAGGCGGTGGAAACTAGTTGAGGGCGGCAAGGAGATAAAGACAAAATAGACAGAGGATTTTGGTGAACCAATGAGAATGGGGACAGGTGTCCAATTAGGGTTTCCATTGGAAACTATAAATAGCCTCTCCAAGAGAGAGAGAGGGGGATCCCCAATTTTTTAGAGAGAGAAAGATAGGGAGCTTGAGAGAGAGAAAGCTTGTAATCTGGTATTGAGGCACTTGTAAAGGGACCCGGCCAAGGCCGATCCGATCTGATTTTTTTGGAAATAAAAGTTAAGCACTTTTTCCTACTCGTTTTCTGCTATTTGATTGCGGTTCTCCTATTAATTTTTGGTTTTATATTTGGTTGTGTTACTCTTAACTTAAACAAAATGGCGCTAGAGGAAGGTCTCTTGTGATCTGCAGTCCCCACTTGCTCAGTCAGCTCTTCGATTTTCGTCTTCTGTTTTCTGCCCGATTTTTTTCATTTTTTGTGAGGAACTGAGCCTCAGCTCTTCGTCACATTTGAGTTGGTAAAGAAAAAAGGAGGAATTTCTATTCATCCCACTAATCAATATGGATCCTTCTGAGAGTTCTAGGAGAAATCCTGCTAAGGAGCGCCAGGAGAAGACGGTGCAGTCGGGTCCAAATGAGCTCGACCCGGAGCCAAGGTGCGTTCGTTCATGCAACACCCCACTTTTGCAAGGAGTTTGAAGAGATTATGAAGAAGGTAGCGAGTCGGTTTTGACGCCAGAAACTCTGGTTTGGCAACCCCAAGAATGCTGACCTCCAGGAAGGACAATCGGAGTCAGACCCAGCTCGAGAGTGCTGCTGGTCTATTAGGCCAAGGGAGATAAATATGGTTCGAGCAGATGAAATGGAATGGAAGAGCCGGTGAGGATCCTAACGGGGATGAGCCCGGCAACACAATCCCTGAGGAAGAGATGAACACTCAGATAAAAGAATTGGCACATGCAAACCATGAAAAATGAAACAAAGATGCTTTGGTCTCAGGAAGAGTAGCCCAAGATAGCGGAAGAAGAGCTAGAGAAAGAGCTAAAATCCAATCGCGAGAATGACTAGTATGCTGAGCTCTTCAAGACGAACAGAGCAAAGAACAAAAAATGGGAAAAGAGCTCTCTGGGAACAATGTCGAACAGAGAATTCTGATCTGAAAATTTGTTCGAGGATGAGTTGGATCCCCGAAGCCCAAGATTGAAGAGAAAGGGCTACCCATGCTGAGCTAGTTGAAGAACTTGACTGGATCTCAGTTGATGAACTCGATCCGACCAAGCTGCTCTGAGGTCGGACGAGATCTCCAGGAACCCATCCAGATCTGAAGCTAATAAGCTTTTTGAAAGCAAATCAGGACGTCTTCGCATGGGCACTTAGCCGACCTACAGGCATTAAGCCATCCCAAAGGCATTGAGCCAACCCCAAGGCGTTAAGCCATTCTAAGGCCGTTAAGCCATAC
>BMAC01000548.1:764948-805384 GCA_014905375.1 Phtheirospermum japonicum
AAAAAAGGCAATATGTGTACATATTTAAGCAGTCGAGCTGAAAACACAAATAAGAGAAGCCACTCAAAAAATAAGCTAAGGGCAAAGGATACTGAAAGGAAAATCGGCCGACCAGAACTTATTCAAACCGATAAATGTGAGTACATCAAGGTCGACCGCCCAAAGGTGACGCGCTGATAAAAGAAAAGAGAAACAACCAGACCAAAACACAAGCTAATCACCATCCTCATCGTTGCGCTCCTGTCCATCGCCGAGGTCAACATCCAGATCGTCATCAAACTAATACTTGTACCAACGAATTGCTAAAAGACATCCATGACAAAGAATCTCTCCTGTACTGAAACTCCAATATTGATTGTACCTGAACTCGCTACCCTAACTCGATTGAGGTTTCGGACTAATCGCCACCCCGGCTAACTCTATTGAAGCCCAAAAACCGATCGAATAAGGACCAACAGGAGGCGAAAGGACAAAGTTTCCCGAAACAAGGGGCTGAGATTATTAAAAAAATGTATGTGTCCTCAATGAAGTTCCTTGGAGAAAGGAAGAGAGAATGAGAATGGATATCAAAGGTGTCACATGTTACAAGGGTCCAAAAGCACTAAGGGACAAAACTTGCAAAAGCTTCAAAAGCAGGGGCTGCAAAAGCTTCCACTTTGGAAAGCGTGATGGCCAAAATTCCCGCATAAAAAAGCCGATAGGACATAACACATCGCGCCCAGGTCGGCTCGGCTCTCTCGGATGACCAGAATTCAATGAGCCTGAACCCGACCACACATGTCCGACTCCGCGCTCAGGGGCTTGTTGATGGTCGATATCGCCTATCAGATAAGTGTCGAACTAAGCTAATTGTATCCATTAAGTATTGGGAACGGACCCGTCAAACTGGGATATCCGCGCACACATCTGCCAAGTAAACCAGTGAAATTTGCCGAGTGACAATGCCGAGAAGGCCGAGCTGGCCCACGACTCATCGCCGAGCAGAGTGAGGCATCCCCTGTCTAGGCGGGCCGACCTCGGAACTGCCAACCTGACAAACAGGATCTTGCCCGGGAGCGCCGAGTAACCCGCGCCACTCGCCGAGCGATTCCGCCCAGAAGTGCCGAGCAGAGGCTGGCCGAGCAGAGGCCGGCCGAGCTGACGAGCTCGGTACCCTGCCGAGCAGGATCTTGCCCGGGAGCGCTAAGTAGCTCGCGCCACTCACCGAGCGATTCCGCCCAGAAGTGCCGAGCAGAGGTTGGCCGAGCAGAGGCCGGCTGAGCTGATGAGCTCGGCACCCTACCGAGCAGGATCTTGCCCGGGAGCGCTAAGTAGCTCGCGCCACTCGCCGAGCGATTACGCCCAGAAGTGCCGAGCAGAGCTGCGGCCGAGCAGGGATCTTTCCCGGGAGCGTTAAGTAGCTCGCGCCACTTGCCGAGCGATTCCGCCCAGAAGTGCCGAGCAAAGGGATGGCCGAGCTGACGAGCTCGGCACCCTGCCGAGCAGGAACTCACCCGGGAGAGCCAAGTAGCTCGCGGGGCTCGCCGAGCACTTCCGCCCGGCAAGGCCGAGCAGAAGGGTGCCTAGCTCACGAGCTCGGCACCGCACCGAGCAGGTCCTTGCTCGGGAGGAACTCACGCCGCTCAAGGGGCATTCCTGCCCGAAGGTGATGAACAGGGACACACCGGGCACTTTGAGCTCGGCATTCTATCGAACAGAGATTCACCCGGAGGGGATCCGGTGGTCCGAGGCACGAGTCAAATGCTCTGACTGGGGAGATTCGACCTAAGAAGTGCCAGAGAAGGTTGGGTTTCTCCGAGAGATCCGCTCATTACGAAAATATGGCTGAGGTCGGCACTAAGGTTGAGGTCGGCACTAAGGCGGTGGAAACTAGTTGAGGGCGGCAAGGAGATAAAGACAAAATAGACAGAGGATTTTGGTGAACCAATGAGAATGGGACATGTGTCCAATTAGGGTTTCCATTGGAAACTATAAATAGCCTCTCCAAGAGAGAGAGAGGGATCCCCAATTTTTTAGAGAGAGAAAGATAGGGAGCTTGAGAGAGAGAAAGCTTGTAATCTGGTATTGAGCACTTGTAAAGGGACCCGGCCAAGGCCGATCCGATCTGATTTTTTTGGAAATAAAAGTTAAGCACTTTTTCCTACTCGTTTTCTGCTATTTGATTGCGGTTCTCCAACTAATTTTTGGTTTTATATTTGGTTGTGTTACTCTTAACTTAAACATACCCCATCATTTGTCCGTATCCTGACTGAGCCAATTCCAACCACTTTGAAGACAGCACTGTTTTCCATGGAAATATTTCCTCCATCTATCTGCTCATATGTTGAGAAGAACTCCCTGTTAGGAACAAAAATGGTACGATGCCCCAGAATCAAGAACTCACACATCATTACGATGAGACTGTCCTAGCAGCAACCAAAGCCAGATCTTCTTCAGAATTCGTATCAGTTTCTGCCACAGCTGCAGAACCGCCGACACCCCTTTCTTCTCCTGCTTCCTCTTCTTCTTAGGACAATCATTCTTCCAGTGCCCTGGTTCTTTACAGTAATTGCCAGATGTCTTCGGGTTTTAGGACCTTTTGAACCTTTCTGATTTGGCTTCCCAATTTTCTTCCCAAATCTCTCTTTTTCTTTACTTGTGACAAACAGCCCTGATGCCTGATTTTCTGTGGCAGAGTCAGTTGCCCGTTGACGGTCTTCTCTGTTGTGGGAGGGCAGATCGAACATCTTCTAGAGACATATTATCTTTCTCAGTAATAAACGATTCAACAAAATTCTCATACGATTCAGGCAAAGATACTAACAAAATTAAAGCAGCTTCCTCATCTTCTACTTTAACATCAATATTACGCAAATCTAGTAAAATTTTGTTTAATTTGTCTAGGTGATCACGAAGGGGAGTACCTTCCTGCATGCGTAAATGGAACAGATATTGCTTTAAGAGCAACTTGTTGGTTAGAGACTTCGTCATGTAGAGACTCTCTAACTTCAACCAGAGAGCAGCGGCAGTTTCCTGATCAGCAACCTCGATGATAACATCGTCAGACAGACATAGCATAATAGTCGAGTGGGCCTTTTCTTCTCGGGTATTCCACTCTTCTTCATCTACATCCTTAGATTTAGGTTTTCCTGATAGCAGCGCCCACAGACCCTGCTGCTTCAGCAGAGATCGCATCTTGATCTGCCATAAACCAAAACTATTTCTCCCAGTGAATTTGTCAACCTTTACGTTGAAAGCAGACATTCTCGGTCGGCAAAAAAAGAAACCCTAACGGTGCGGAAATACCCTGATCAAATCGACCAGGCTCTTGATACCAGTTTGTTATGAATGAATATGATTATAAAGCAATAAACAGAAAACGTAAAGAATACACAGATTTACGTGGTTCACCAAATTGGCTACGTCCACGGGCAGAGAGAAGAACAGATTTTATTAATTGATTAGGGTTACAGATTTCTAATCTCAAAGACCATATTTATAGTACAAAGCGAGACCCCCGTACAACTCGCCGAAGCGAGAGATTCAAGACATATCAACATAGATATTGTTTGTGTTGATTATATGGGTTTAGTAGTAGCAGTTAATATGTCATCACATAATATCTCAAGGTACATTATGTGATATATAAGGTACATCATATCATATCTTAAAAACATTATGGGATATCTTATGGTTCACCACTTGATTGCTAGATATACACCATTTTTGTTTCTTGATTATATTGGTTTAACACTTTCAAATTGATAGGTACACTATATTATGCCTTCTGACACATCATTTTGATACAATCGCTACATCACTTTGATGTGTATATGCGCAGTTGGTTTTATTGTGTGTGTGATGTGGATTTGATTTTAAATAATGTACATATTATACAATTAAAACTAAAAATGTATATAGTGGACTTTTCTGATGTATATATATCGCGTTGTTGAAGTTCATGAGTGTTAAAAGTAATGCATCTATCACACAACTGAACTGAGAATAACTTTTTGTACGATCTACATGGTGAGTTTATATGATGTACATTTATGAGATGTTTGGTAAATTATGGGGGAATGGGTATGGGTTTAGGTTTCATTATAGGATTTAATGTGTTTGATAAATGTGGTGGGTATGATTCATTCCCCAAAAATGGAAAACAAAGTGATAGGTGTGCAAAATCAAGCACCCACTTTGATTCTCATTTCCCACTCCCCAAACCCTTAAGTCAAGCATCTCCTTATTATTTTTATTGATATACTTGTTTACACAATGTAATGTACCTATAAAATTAGGATTACATGATGTACACTTTTAATTTCATCTTGATGTCATCTACGATAAATGTAATGTACGTACAACATAAATGTAATGTATAAAAATTTATATAATATACATTCATCATGTAAATGTATATATAATATAAATGTAATGTACATATAATATAAAAGTAAATAATGTACACGTAAGAATGTGATGTAACACAAATCTAATGTACATACAACATAGATCTTGTGTATAACATAATTTCATATGATGTATATTCATCATGCAAAATATGTACACATAGCATAAACGTGATATATAATAATACAAATGTGATGTTACGTTTAGTAGCATAATAAACGAGAACATTGAATGTTTACAACGACATCCAAAATATCCACCATCATCCAAAATATATATATATCCAACATATTAATTCATTCAAAAAATTACTCTTGTATATATTTTCAATCTCCACCATTCATCATCATCATCAACCGGTTCTTCTATAGATTTTATTTTCTTTTCTTTCTTTTTTCGCTTTTCATCTAAATCGGCTTTTCTGATGCTCTCTTTGATATTTGTGTCGTTTGCATTTTCATTTAGAGTCATGTAGTCACTGTCTGCCTTTATTATTTCCATTTTACTAATGTTGTCTGTTGTAAAAAAATTGAATTAATAAGTACAAACAACCGAAGAGTGATGTATCCGCTGATATCAAGTGATGTGTATAACACATAGTTGAGACCACGTGAAATATTATATTATTCAATGTATACATCTGCAAAGTGACATAATATTGTCAACTAATGTACATAAGACCACCGATGAAAAACATAGGGAATATTTCATATGCAATGTACAGAGAGATGTATCTACCGTTGTCAACTGATGTGTATAACACAAAGAATATATCTAAAGTGATGTCTACCTAACTGAAAAGTGATAATCAATAGTTATCAATTAATTTACATAACACAAGGTGACAACTAAAAAGCATATTTTATGCAATATACACAGATGAAAAGTGATGTATTTGCTGGTGTCAAACTCCGGGCAATGCACAAAACGATGTACAATCAAAACACAACTCAAAACTAATGTAAAACCAGTGTTAAAACCGAAGAACAAGCGTAGTAAAAACATTCAAAAATGATGTAATATCAATGTGATGGTCAAAAAAACGAAACATAATCAAAGCACAAAATCGAAAAGACTTTGTAAATAAGCGTGATAGACAATTTCTTAACCTCGTCGTGTCGTATGCACAACTGAAGCACGATCGGAGCACAAAAACTGAAAAATCTCCATACTATTTAAATGTTTATGATAGAAGCACAATGTAGAGAAATATGTGGTCGTTTTTACAATTTATGTAGTTATTTTGTAGTAGAAGGTGGTTTCTCTTTCTCGAGAACTTTGAATTTTTATTATTTTTTTAATGGAAAGGGTTTCTTAAATCTGTAAGAAGGGCGCACACGTGCAAATCTGATGTCGGTTATGAAGACGGCGTCGTTGTGCATCCGAATGCACCACACAATAATTTATCTGTGTGAGGAGAACAACTCTATACTTGTTAACTATTTTGAGTTTTAAACTTAAACTATTCAACGTAAGTAGGCAGTAAAAACAATTCAAATGTAAATATCAGTCACAATCTTCTTCTTCTTCTTTTTTTTTTTTTGTTCGCGAGTTTATTGCTGAATATCACCGCCTCCATGTCAATTTTCCATACTTTTTCACTCTTAATAAAACAATACATTGCATATATATTACCCTCTTTATGACCCGCGATACTTAGATTTGATACATGCATAACACCATCCCTGAACATTCAGCATTCAAGTGTTCAAACGAAATCTGAAAGAAGGAAGCAACATTTACGGTTTTGCTTCAAGTATAATAGAAGAGTAAGGGGCGATATTATATATCTCCCTTACGCCTGGAGCACCTTCTACAACAAAGTCATTCGGAGACTCCAGATTGGTATCCACCTACAGTTTATTTATAATAAAACTTCATTAACTTTTGTAAAACTAGTCAAAATGAAAAAGATATGCGCACTACAAAAAACAGGAAAAGAAAAATGGTGGGTTGACTATCTTTTCGTTTCAAATCAAGAGAGCAGAACAGCCCAATTTCAAAAAATTAATTAATTAAAGTTATTTTTAAGCATTTAGACACTTGGCCACTGAAAAAAGTTTCAGCACCACTAAGTCTGTATCAACCTTTTCACAGTAGATCATGCATTCGTTGGAAAAAGATATCGGTGCAGAGGTTCAATTCAGTGTAATGTAAAACGACGACAGATTTGCGAAACAATTGCAACAAATTTGCTCAAGTCAGGAGAATACCACAACAAACTCCAATCATGATTTTGCTCCAATTGCAATTCAGAATCTATAAGCTTTCTTATTTAGTCATGCAGTAGTGCAGTACAAAAGCACATAGATGTTCAAGCACATATATAGTTTAGATCATCTGTGCCAACATGAATCAAGGCTTGAAAGAATAGCAACAGATTAACTCAAGAACAAATACTGCCACTATATGAAAGGCAATTTGAGCTTCTTAAAACCTTAAACAATTAGTAAAAGATTTTGGATAAACCAAAGCCAAAATTTAAGCACAAAAATAATAAGTTAAACATGAAGTTGGACGCATGTAATACGAAAATTCTCAACTATGGTTATGTGAGAATTTTGGGAAGTTCCGAGTCTACCATGGTATGGCATCAAGAAGAAAGGGGCACAGTTGAGTTTAAAAACTAACCACTCGAAACCACTGTCTTCTTTGTGGTGGTGAGGGCATAACAGCTTCAATGAAGACGTCATGGGCATTGAATGCCACATATATATCACCTCCATTTTCTTCATGAAGCCTGAAACATCAAAAATCAAAATTGTGTGTGTGTGTGTGTATGACAGAGAGCGAGAGAGAGAGAGTTTAGCCAACAGGGGACTTTCCAGGTTCATAGGGCCGACAACCAAGTTGGCAGCCTTGTTTAAAGCTACCTAGACAGTCTCATTAATGTTTAACGTGCCCTCTTCCATAACCAGAAATTGTATCATGTGGAAAGTCTCACTATAATCCAGGATAATTTTGCCCATTACCTTTACACTCAAAGAGCTCTTCTAGAATTTGAGATGAAAATTATCAAATGTCCTCAAAATTCCGATGCGAATTAAATAGATTAAGAAAACTAATTAAATTTGAACTTTGTGGTGCAAATTGTGTAAGTAAACATATATTTGCCCAAGATTAGATTAATAAAGGACATCTTTTCTATAGAAGTTCAAAGGAAGTCTTCCTTACGTAAATGCGAGGAATTTACTCTCGTAGTTTCCCCAGTTATCCTCGTGCCATGTCACCTCATTCTGAATTACAAGGTATGCCAAGTTAGTCTTTAATTGTAATGTTGAAAATGGAAATACAAATAATTTAAAAAAAAAAAACAAAAAAACATATTGCATGCTAGCATGCAGCATAAATTTTAACTCACCATGGCTTCAACCTCATACCAAAATATTTACTGTACACCTATTTAGGGTATTTTACTCATAAAATGTGTATAAAGAGATTCTGAAAAAAAGAAAAACAAAACTAGGTAAAACCAATATTATCTGCAACGGAAAATGAGCAAGGCCTGGTATCCTGAACAGGGTCACAAACCTCTTTCCAGCAGCTAACATTAATGTGGGTGATTTTTCATCTATTGAAATCCATTCCACTACAGTAACACATGCTTTAACTGTCCACGCTATTCCTGTGCTGCATGTGGCAGCATTACAGGCATGTTAGTTGCAGCAAGAATTAGAGAATAACGTGTTTTACGTATTCCAAGCGGGCCATGGTAATTTCAGATTGGTCCTTTCCCCTTGTTTGCAAAAATCCGCAATAGCACCAGGTGCCCTGACTATTCGTCATTTCAGAGCAAGACTATATGAATGTAAATATTGCAGTCTCTAAAGGCTAGATGGTTGAAACTAGAATGAGTGAAAAGTATATCTATGGGCCTGTTTAGCCTCGATTTTCAGCCCGCCCCATTTTTAAGTTAGCCAAGAAAAAGAGCTAGTCTCACCAAATAAGACATGTTTATGCCAGGAAAACCTTCGCTGGATCTATAATTAAAGCACTCGCAGAAAATACGCATCACAAATTACACTTGAAGAAGTTGTGTTCTAAAACTATTTGCTTAGGTGACTTGGTTTTAGTGTTGTATTAAGTCGTGGAAGTAAAGCAGGAATTGTAACGTTTCAAGTTTAGTTCATATTTAACTATTGCATAAAAAATTGAAAGAGTGACTTTACATACTTACAACTCTCTGCCCTGATGTATTAGGTTAGAAGCATGTATATCCAAGCTACGAAAGTAGCACTACATAAGTTACTTGATATCTGTTAAAAGGGCTTTATGTAGAGCTCATCCCCAAAAGCTAGCTCAAAGAGAGTGCCCACCCCACATTTATACACAATAACAGCCCAGCAATTTGGTGGTGTGGGACAAACATAACTTACAATATCAATCAGGTATCACATAAACATCAAAGATAACTGATTGGGGATGACGTAAAGGCCGGTGTGGTGATAAGAAAAACAATAGACAAAGTTGACAGATCCCTCCAAAAACTCATATTTTTGCTCAAACCATGTCTCCCAGATATTCAGGGAATATATTAAATTGCTTGGGTCCAATTTATTCACCAAAACAGTATTTGCACTCGACATTCAATAAAGCCACACGAAGTTAACTGGAAAATCCATGTCAATAGAAACAAACAATTCATGCACCAAAAGATAAGAAGTTTACCTTGCCAATGAAGTTTTCTCTTGTAAAAACATGACGACTCCGTCTAAACTTTATCATCTCTGAGAAAAACCTAAATAGATTTTTCTTCTTGTCTTTCAGCTGTCATCAAATTTTGATCTCACCTTACAAACTTATTGGATAAAATATCGAGAAATGAAGAAAAAAAAGTACACACCTGTCCCCACTGGAAATGATTAAGAGCATTATCATGTCCATAGCTATTATTATTTCCATAACGGGTATGACCATATTCATCCCCCATTAGCATCATTGGAGTTCCCTAATAACCAAAAAAAAAAAAAACATGTTGGCAGAACAATTAAGTTTCAAGTTCATAGTTTACGGAACCATTGCCACGAACAGATTCGAGTCATATTAGCATATCCCGTTCTCATTTCAACTGAAAAGCACGATATTTAGAAAAAGGAACTTCAAATGGTTGCTGAAGTGTGAGAGCGAAGAGGCATAAACTAAGTGACAGAAAGCAAAAATATTTTGCAGAAAGAAAAACACAATAGAAATGAATCGCCTGTTACAAATGACTTAAAAATCAAACATTTTTTAAACTTTAAACTAGAAAAGAATGGCCTCCAATGTGAAGATGAGATTAAAATAGTGAACTATGGTGCAGATGCCAACCTCAAAAGTCTTGATTATTGTAAGAAGGTATTATCATTCTTCGAAAGAAAAAAAAATAGTGAACAACTAAGGTGCAGATGAACAACACTTAAGGATATAAATGAATGGTCAACTTCTACAGATGGCTAAAGGAAAACGTTGGAAATGTAGACTGGAAAAGAATGCCTTTCAAAATAAAGATGAGATTAATATAGTGAACTATGGTGCGGATACCAACCTCAAAATTTTGATTGTGGTAAGAAAAAATTATCATTCCTTAGAAGTAATCAACTTAGTGAACATCTGTGGTAGATGAACAACATATAAGGATAGTTCATAGTACTTCTTTGGAAGCAAAATTTAGTATGACATTCCAGTATCAATATAGTATCAAGAGCAAATTTATCACTTCTGAAACTTTTAAATTATTTATAATTTTAAATGGAATAGCTTGTATATAAACTTGCCCTCCCAAACTTTAAATTCTGATAGTGATGCTTTAGTTTCAAATATAGCTTCCTTATAATAGTTTTTTTATTTGGAATACATTGTACGGCCGTTCAGCTTTAATATAAAAAGGAAAAATGAAAAAAGGTTTCTTCCCAGAAATTCTGCATCTTTTTTCCTCATTCAAATTTGTAAGTCACTAAATTCAATTCCTTCGTAAAAAGCACATCCAGAGTGCAACCAAATACTACTCTTGGTTCAACTTTCTTTGAAAACGAAACAATTCCTGGCAATTTAAGAAATCAAACACTATTTGTAAGGTAAAGTGTTTCAACAAAAAAGTATGCAGCAGTCCTGTGCTGTCGCAAAATATGATACATGGATAATCAAATTTAAAAAATGAATTACTTGTGATGATTCAATAAGATGTGGAGTACTTGATACATCGTCGTGCATGTTTACCTGAGATACCATCAGAGCGACATGGAAGTTCTTCATTTGCCGTAAACGCAGAGCCTTGATAAACGCATCGTCGGTTTCTCCTAATAGAACACAGTTAAAAAAGTATGCGTAACCCAAGAACTAAGTGTTCCAAAAACACATCTGATAATCTAACAGTGAACTTTTTAGGGCAACCAGCGAAATGCTTCGAAATTTGGCAATGAAAAGCCTTCGAGGGGCCTGGGGTCAAGGGTTTTAATTGAAAAGAAGAACATATCCATGAAGCAATAAATATCACAGATACGTACAAAATAAAAATCAAAAAAAGCTTAATGGGTAATTCACTGTCTTTGACAGTAGTCATATCTTACAGACTTTCTTTTTAAACAAACCTCACAGAGGATTGCAATTGCAGCCAAGCACGTAGTCAACTAAAATATTTGCACAATCGATTATAAGTCTCTAACTATTTACACTGGGACTTCTGAAATTTGAAAAGTCTTGGGTCTTTTTTAATTTATCCAAAGAGAGAGTATTATATTTTATTAGTTAGAATGGGAAGGTAAATATCTTACTATATGTGTCGAGATTTGTCTGTATGGGTATAATATAGAAATAAGCCTTTCATGTCTACAAACGTCACAGAGTCTCGGTCACAAAGACTACTGATGAGGGAAGATATCATTAAAAGAACAGCTATGGATATGGAGGAAAATGGATTGGTATCATTGGAAAAGCATTAGTAATATCCTAGAAAGAGGATATTACTTTGGCCTTAAATTCTTCCCTCCTATTTGAAGGTTTTNATCAGTCAGAGATAGCATTCATGAGTTCGACAGAAATTTGAGAAGTCGATTGTTTGCATCATATTAGGATGAATTTCTAAAGTATGGAAAGACAACAAACACCACGAGTATAATGATGTTCGGAAAATTCTACAATTTGTATCAGATGGCTTTTACAACCAACAGCTTGAACAATTACACCAATAGTTAAAACATCATGGAGTTAGTGAAGTGAACAATTTACATATCATACCAAGAAAATGTGTTTGTAAGAAGTTTAACTGTCATAATTAGTGCAAAAAATTAAGGAAGTTCGGATAATGGACCCAGATCTACCTTCGAAACCACAGTTCCAGCTAAAATTGTCATCGCTACCATCTTTTCCACCTTCACCGTTGGCATCGTTGTGCTAAAAAAAAATTAGCAGAGGGGAGACAGTAAATACGGAGCTGATATTGAAATAGACCAAACTGAGATGGAAACCATAAAGTCATGTGATACCTTATAATTGTATGACACTAGGTCATATAGCGTAAATCCATCGTGTGCAATTATAAAATTGATACCATGATATGGCTTGCGTTTATTTACCTGGAGGGCAAATAAACCTGTTAATTTTTTAATGTACAATCACAGAATATTTCCTGAACAGTCAATTCACAATTCAAGCAAACATCAAAACTCACTGAACTTAAAGAAATAGAACTTGCATAATTTTTTAACAAAAAGAAAATAGGTAGACATTAAGATGAAAGGAAAAACGGCTGATCAATGGTAATTGCGGTATGTAGAACCAGCAAAAACAAAATTTTGCTATACATATTTGGCAAAAGTCAAAAACAGAATGCAACGATTGCTAAGGAAGTGAAGAAAATCTGTGGTTCTCCAGATAATTTAAGGCAACGTTAGATCAAAGAAATTGACTGCAGCTCCTTCGTACATGTTTGGATCTTTGAATCTTATTAAGGAATGTAAATGCTCGGTTTTGGAAAGGAGAAACAATGATCCGTCGAAGAAAGAACCTTTCCATTCTCTTCTTCCTTGAACTATGCAATTCTTCCTTAAAGTTATCCTCGTGATCATTACAATATATGATACACATACACAATATAGATGAGATCTTAGCTATACATGAAAGACCCTCCTTTGTGCTCATTTAATAAATATTATACCTTTTAAGAAAAAAGTTAAGAAATGTATAAGTTCCACCTACAAAACCAATTCTAGTTGAAGAGATCGTCTATCGGAAAAAGAGGAAGACATCTTCTTGTATAACCAAGCTACAGTTTGATCAACCAAGCAAAATCACGCAAGATCTACTAATGTAGTATTAAGCCCGTAATGCCTAGCATTTTCATATTATAGACACGGTATTTTATATTCTATATTAACTATTAAGCATGGGTTTATTTTATTTCTCGTATCATTTTCTTTTCAGAATTTTCATTTAATTACAACTCATGCATTCTATTTAGCTCAAGTCAATTTTTTATGTTCCATTATAAGCGCAAATTTATACTCCCTCCGTCCCAAAAAGATAGGCTTACGGTTATTTCACACAATTTTAAAAACTGTTGGTTAATATATTTATAAAGTATTGTCTTCCATCTATTCCCCTATGGTTAATTAATTGTTTATTTATAGTCTCTCGGTTTCTGTAAAAGTTAATCTAGGTAAGTGGAGTAGGGTGATTTTAATATAATTAAATAGGGGTACGCATGGAAATGAAAAGGTAAATTTAGTACAAGCCTATCATTTTGGAACACCCAAAATAGCAACCAAGTCTATCTTTTTGGGCCGGAGGGAGTATTACTTTATTAAGCCCACAATAATTTTAAGTCATTATGGGCTACGCATCTTCTAATTCTGATCCATTCATTTTAATTATAATTCATGCCATCTTTTCCTCTCAATTTAATTATGGTTCGTGTCATCTTAAATCTCATTTACTTAATCGTTATTTTCAGGAAAGGCCATGAATAAGCAAGTAAAATGCATTTTGCTAGTGTGGATGTCAACTACTATAGTGTTTATTTGTAATTTGTAAAACTTTAAGATAGGGCCTGAACTTCTAATTATTAGGTTTATTTGTGTTATTTTGTTATTTTTTCTGATTTTTCATTTATAATGTTAATTGTTTGTCAGTGGATATGAAAAGCAAGTAAAATGCATAAATGTAATTTTGGTTCGGTTAATGTCCGGTTTCATACCTACTTTTGGTTCAGTTCAGTTTTCAATTTTATTAGTATTTCGGTTTTGATGAATTGGTTCGGTATACGGAATGAACTGACATGCTCACCCCTAGTTGGAAGGACTTGATGTACTTGTTAGGTAGAATTTCAAGTCACTTAATGTACTATTTCAACCATGTTGCTATTTTTCCTTGCTTGAAAATTATAGAATTTTAGTATGCCTTTCGTAAAATCGTGAAAGAATTACTAGTTTCTGCTGTTATGAAATTCTAAGTTCCCTTTAGTTTGTATGTTGTAAGAGAAACACGAGTTATATGACCTGAAGATTAGTTAAGTGAATATTCCGTTGCAAAACCTTTTGAATTTTATACCTTTATGATAGATTTCTAACGACCCTGGAATATTTTATTTACCTGTATATTTATTTAATTTGAAATAGTCTTTTAAAATCTTTATATTTCTGGGGGAGTTACAAAACCCATCGCCCAGTGGCACACATATTACACAAACTAATCTAAGGTGCGCAACTACCTTTGTTGCATTAGCTAGCATAAAGGACAAGGAAAAGCAAATCTCATGAGCATGAATTAGTAACACTTACTCGGTACAGATCGGCAGAACCAGCAATCCTAGTGGCAAAACTTCCTTTCATGCCATTCTCACCCTATATTGAAATTAAATTCAAAAACATGAGCTTGATAAAAAAAATAAAATAACGATTTTAGAACATGCAAAATTGCAAATTTGAGTAGTCAAACAATTTAAGAATGAAATAAAAAAATTCAATGTCAACGAGTAACGGAAGAAAATCTTACATGAGTTTTTAGTAAAAGGAAGTTCATAGTAGGAAATTGAGTAATGTAATATACATGACAAAACCCCTCATCCATAGAAAAAACAATTAAGATAAAGCCACAGAAACATATACTCAACCATTATCGACTTCAAGTAATCATCTATGCAGGAACTAGCCCGTAGAGAAGATACATAAAACAACTGTCTTAAAGCCAGTCAGAATTATAAAGAGCTGCTAAAATCTTCATTATTCCCATCAATTCATATTTACCACGTGATAGACATCTGACAGAGTATACCAAAACCTTAAACTACCAGCTAAATATAAACCATACCATTTAGAAAATGACTACGGTATATTACTCCTGGGTGCAAGACTCCATAGAGTGCAGAATATCAAATTCCCTACCCAACATGCAATGCAAGAATAAAAACAATTATTTGAAGTTCAAGAAGAAAATGCAATCGGAAAAATCTGTGGACACAAGAAGTAGAATCCAGGAAAACATGACAAATGGAACAATTCCATAACCAGAACAATAAAAAATAATGACACAAACACGAAGATCAATTGATAAAGGGGAAATTATTTTTTTAAATCCTTAATTTTGACTCTTTCTACACTTTGCAACCTACATTTTATTTTTTTCTTTTCTTTGCAACTGCCAATCTAAAGAAAATTATTTATTTAATATTTATTTTTGTGAGTTTTAGGGGAGTTTTTAATGATCTCATTAACCTCCGAAAGGATACATATATATACATAAGGAAATCGGATTTGATCCCTAGAAATCAGGAAATAAATCTTTGTCTGTACAACAAATATTCCTAGAAATCTGCTATCCCAAAAATATGTTATACAGAAACACATCTCTAAGAATCTGCTATACAGAAACATATCCCTAAGAATCTGCTATGAAGAGTTTAGGAATCTCCTAATTTGCCTAGCTCGATTTCCTACAATTTACTTTGGCTAACTCTGCCCATATCATAATAGATGACCAAGAAACTTAATTATTTAGTATCTCTCTAATTATTGCGTAGTTGAATTTACGCAATCCAACAAAGTTAGGCTACTGACTCACATTAAAGGAAACCCAAAAAAAAGACACAAATTGAGGTATCAAAACCACAGAATGGGCATAATAAGGATGCAGATAATTATTTCCCCTATTACTTCGTCCTTTCCTTCACTAGCTACTCATGGCAACTATTAATCGTGATTTATTATTTTAAAAATGAGGTGTCCATGAATTTCAACTGAATGATCTTATATGAGAGGTTCTTCATTCGCAGCACCTTTATAAATCTTCTAACGTCATCACGGTAAATCCCATTCCATTCAGCCCACCTGTAAGCCAAAAAAAAAAATCCACATATTTATGTTTGTGTTGCTATGTGTATTGTACTCAAAATGGAACATAGTGTACACAATTAAGAGAGAAGAACCACAAAAGTTGTTCTAGTTACTACTTGTTCAAGTTCCCAAGTATATTTTTCCAGCCTCTAGTGGCTAGAATATTAGCACGCAACATATGTAATAGCC
This sequence comes from Phtheirospermum japonicum, assembly GCA_014905375.1. Classification (NCBI taxonomy): domain Eukaryota; kingdom Viridiplantae; phylum Streptophyta; class Magnoliopsida; order Lamiales; family Orobanchaceae; genus Phtheirospermum; species Phtheirospermum japonicum. Next base: position 780,830 of record BMAC01000548.1, read on the forward strand.
CAAGCAGGTCTCATGTATATATGTAAAATTGTATGGAGATAGTATATAATTCCATAGCAAGAGCACAATGGAAAACAGAAAAGAAAAAAAGGGATCATGAGTAATTTATCCACCAAGAGTTCCTATTCAGGGCCAAAAATAGAACTCCATCTCACTAATCGACGCAGCTCGGTCACTCGAGTAGCATTCACAACCAGTTAGAGGTCTATTATATTTTCATGGACTTTAATAAATCTAAAAGCAGGTCAACAAAGATAACAAAGCAGCAAAAATGCAGAAAGGAAAGTTTACAGAACTCTTGATCTGTATATAGCTGCAGCTGATGCAATATAAGATATTTCTCATTTTTCAATCTACTGCAACTCTAAGCTAGTTTGTTGTCAATAAACATAAAAGGAAAAATTGCAAAACTTACCTATCCCAGTTAGGAAATTTTCCAACAAGATATAGGCCTCCACAATCCCAAGGTTCTGCTATGATTTTGCATCTTGAAAGGATGTTATCTTTAGCGATTGCCTGCACCATTTAAGCACTCAATACCACACATGCAAAACAATTAAAATGAAAAAAAAATTAAAAAATCTACTTTCATTTGTGTAAATTGCGTCAAATTTCCAAATGATAATAGTCTTAAAGTAATCATTTAATTTATTTATACTACTAATAGAAATAAAGCCCAAAAAAAAGGTATCTAGTTTTCAGATACTAATCAACAATTAATTCGCATTTTCGGAGATCATCAGTGTTCATTTCTGAATGCATCAGAAAATAGGGTACAAAATATTAAGAAATTTAACATCAGCCATCATGATAGTGAGACAATTTAGACAAACATTGGAAGTGTTGTTGTAATCTTGATTCTATTCATTAAGGAGAGCTAACTCAACTAAATTAACTGGCAACTCTTTTCTGTCATCATCTGTTAGTAGTATGTAAAAGATATGCTAAATTCCATAAACAGCAAAAAGCACAGAAACTGAAGCTTGAAATATTGTGCTCTATGACGGAATGAAGTCCCAATCCAGTATTCTTTGAATCAAAAGATCAACATCTCAAGTTCCAATGTTTATTCTTCTTTTCATAGTCCAGTTATATTTAAACCAAAAGAGAAAATTGCTGGTAGATGGGACCAACTAATTTATACCCACCAAAAATACGGAAGAGGTCGTGACAGGAATAATTGTGATGGGGTTTGTGGCTCAAAATTAGGTTCAAGTGGAAGCTGCAGTAACTGGTATTCCAAAGTAGTCCAAGCAAGGATAATGTCCCAGATCCTAACAAAGAGCAACTTGGGCAATTCTATACGTTTAGGGTCCAAAATTCTCAATATATTCCTACTGCATAATTAGACCAGTCAAGTTGTCTTAATATTACTACAGCTCTTTCTACTAAATCATCAAAATGGGACTTACGGGACATAAATTCAGGAGCAACCAACCATATAATAGGGAACTCATTTATATTGGGTAATGGAATATCTCCTAGGATCATGGGAACTACTCCCTCCGTCCCGTTCTATCTGTCGCATTTTAGAAAAAAAATTGTTTCATTCTATCTGTCACACTTACATTATCAAAAGAGAGTTAATGCTACTTTTTACTTTATCAAGAAGAATTAAGTATTACTTTACCGATTTTACCCCTCTTTATTATTTCACGCTTTTAGTTTTTCTTAAAAAAGGATATTATGGTCATTTGATATCTATAATTATAACACTCTCATTCTTAATCTGCTTAAAATGGTCTATCACGACAGATAAAATGGGACGGAGGGAGTAGTGTATAACACTAATATAAGAAAAAATATTTTTGAATTTATATTTTGTACATTTAGTTGGATATATCCCTGATATAATTGGATGTTATTTTATTCTTTTCTTTGTAAAGCTCTAGAAAACTTTATATAAAACCAACCATGTCTATTGTGATATTGATTCTCAATGAAACTCAAATATCCTCTCAGCTGGTGAAAATTGTTTATCTAAAATGGTCACAAATTTTCGAACTTTTCTCAAAGGCAAACGAAAAGGTTTTGTATTGGACCTTACAAAAATCAGAACTTTGCTCCTTGGGGTGAAAGAAACTCCATGGTCATGACCTGACTTTGGAATGTAATGGTTCTAGAAACTAGTGACATTTATATGTTTCACACATATGTGATATTGAAACAGTTCGACACAAATACCCGAGGTAAATGACTCAAACAAATCTATGATATTGAAACCCACATTGCCAAGGTAGATGTTCGATCATATATACTAACCTGTTGGAGAATGAAATGACACCTGATCAAATGGGCGGAGAGAGGACACTCGATCCCATAAAAAATTAAGAAGAGGCTAAAAAAAGGTTATGACATGCTTTTGTGCAGTTGCCCATGACATTCAACAATCATAAAGCAAAAATCCCAACTAGAGCATGTCTAGAGTTACCTTAATCAATGGAGGAGCATTGAGTGGACAACCATCAGTTCCTCGACAAAGCACACTAGCAAGATCAAATCGGAACCCATCCACGTGATACTCAATTACCCTTCAATTAAAGTGGCAAATGAGAAATGAGAAAATCCAGTCAATAAATATTTGAGTGCACAGATATATATGCCAAAGCAGTATACTAAGGAAAATATTCTTTCAAAGAAATAGAAAGGCAATTCTATCTTATTTTTTAAGAAACATAACATTTTATTAATATAGAGAAAGTTTACAAGTTTGGATAAGACATCAACATCAGAAAGTTCCACATACAACCATCAAAGGGCCGAACTCAAATATCGAAATAAATCAAATGTGGACAAATGACTTAAATCTTTATGTATGAATCCATAATGCACCCTAGATGTCTACTAATCAAGACATATGTTTATGAATATTTATGTTTAAACGTTGATGAAGCATGAAACACGAAACAGGATTTTGTATTTAAATGTAAGTAGAAACAAATTGACCTACAGGCTTCGTACTTAATTGTGCGGAAAAAAAACAAAATAAAGAAATCCAAAGTTGATGCCCTAATGTATTTTACCATGAACATGCTGCCACATGTTATGATACATGATACATTAGATAATGTAAAGTGTATACATGGTACATTTTACCATGAACATGCTTTATAACATACAACGTGGTTCTAGTGCAATCTAATGTATCATGTATAACTTATGGGCTTCGTGCTTAATTATGCATTTTACCATAAACACGTTATCACTTGTATTATATGCAATGCAAGACTTGGAAAGATGCATACATGATACATTAGATTGCACGAGAACCAGGTTGTATGTTATTATCTCAATCCCTAAACTCTTCTTATCAATCTATACAGAAACTTGACACCATAAACTTGTAGTAAGGGTGAAGAGCTTTCCCTCTGAAAGAATCGGGCTTCAAGACAACATGTGCGCGGCTAATCCAGAGGCTTCAAAAGCATTTATCAATAGTTGAGCTTTGCACAAAAAGTTGCAATTGTCTCGTTTAGTCCCGGTAGTACATGTTTCTCCAAAGGTCAGCTATCTAACTCGAGCAAACTTGGGATGACTCGACAAGAAGTCAAAACTTCAATCCTTCTCTATAATGTTTGTTTTAAACACAGCATCATCATCATCACAATTGTTCATGATAAAAAAACCTAGGATTATTCATATCTTGCAACCTATTTCCTACAAGTGGGAATATTTAGCTACCTTGTCTCATGGCAATGAGTTTGGTCTTGATAACATACGCTTAAACATGTTAGATTTGAATATTTCTCTCTAGTTGTTTCCTTATGTCCCAACAAGTATGAGTGATTTCGAAAGCCATTATATTCAAAAGTCAGACCACGAACATTTAGTCCGCTCATTCTGAAGCATCAATTCAAGAATCCTTCTTGTTGGGTTGGGTCCAATAACAAGGAGATCATGGAATTTTCCCTTTCCTTTAAAGAAAAGTTCGGACAAGACTTGACCTTAACATGTACTTTTTTACCATTAACTATGTAGGTCGCTTGCTGTTTGATTGACAGTCACCATCTCGTGTCGAGCAATAGTTTGGAAGTAAACAGGCACAAAAGAATAGGGTGAAGAACGATGGAAACAAAAGATGCGCAAGACTAAAGAAACGATGTATTGTGCACCTAAGGTTCTCATACTATGGGGCAGTTATATAACGAGTTTACAAAGAAATAGATGATGATACAACAGAAACCGTTAGGCCTCAAATAGTTGACTACAACTGTACAGTGGAGATAACAAAATAAAATCCCATGAGATCAGGAATATGCCCAACTGAATCTGAAAAATAGAAACTCGGTATAATCATTCCTGGATTAATTTTATATGATGCTTTCTGATAACTCTTGGAGAGTTTTCAACAAATTCACTTGACACTTGTGCAATTAATTAACACAACCTCTTCCTATGCGATGCTTACATGAGAAATAGAAAATCAACGAATGGCATGCTATCATTATTGCAGCACATTAACATATTCAAAAAAATGTAATAGAAAATCAATTTCATCACTGAACTATGGTAAGTAATGCCAGCAGTAAAAATCATAGAAAACACCTTTCCCAAGGTTATATAATATAATTATTGAAGGGAGTAAGATCATACCAGTGCCTCAAACTGTCGAGTATAAATTCCATGACAACAGGATGGTTACAATTCAATGTATTACCTAAACACCAAGATTACAGATCAGCGCAATAATCACTATCTTAGACTACACTAGACAAGGACTTTGCTTCAAGCACATCATCAATCAACATGCCCAGAGACTTAAAGAAGTAACTTTAGTGAGCAGATTCAAATCATCAAAAACATGATGCAGAAAATATAATGTATACAGGTGCTACTATATCTTGCCTTCCCATGATGGTTATGTAAATCAAAGAGCTTTTTTAAGTAGTCGTGTTCTAGCATGTCATACTCCTTATAAATTGGTTTTCCATTGAACATTCCTTTTATTATACTCTTAATACATTCATTATAAAATAACAACATGAGACTCTTGATTGTCTGTCGAAAAAATAAGTAGAAAGACGATTTGGTTCATCAGCTGAAGAAAGCATTGTACAAGGTGATAAATCTTATCATGCATGGTCTGGTCCGTTTAGTGGGTTTCTAACTACCTTTTGGATGAAAGAGTTTCAATAGACCATTTATTATATCAAAGTACACAACTAATCTGCTATCAGACATTAGGTTGGAAAAAAGACCTACTAATTATCCTATTGGGTAGTCCTAGTATTGACAGATCAAGGTGAAGATTTAAGTGGTCAAGAACAATTTATGAAAATAGTAGGTAAACTAAACTACCTCTCGGTTACTTGAGCTGATCTCATATTAATTTAGCATGGTAAATCGAATCCTTAGTTTGCTTCATGCAAGTTTTTGGGATGCAATTCTTGGGATTTCGAGCTACTTGAAGGGTAGAACTATTTATGGTGTTTTTCTTGTATAAAATAATCATAGACGTGTTGTGGGTACTCCAATAATGAAACTATGCAGGGTCATAATCTGATAATCTCTCACTTCAAGGCATTGTAATTTCAATGTGGGTAACATGTTTTGAAGAGTTTGAAGAAAAATGTGGTGTCTAGATCAAAAACTTAGGCTGAAACTGAATATAGAGCTATGACCAACACAACATGTGAATTTATTCAATTGAAAAGCATTCTTCAAAGCATGCGCGACGCACCCTCAATCTATAAGGTAGTGATTCTAATAGGGGAATAATTCTACTCAAGCCTATGAAAGGAAGGTCCTGCGGTCGAGCCAGGGCCCATTGAAGAGTCTTTTCATCTTCATATATGTGGGCAGCTAATCTATGCCTGACAAATCTTGAAACAAATTGTTTGTCATGTGAAGCCAATTGAAAATTAGCAGATATGTTCACTAAAGGCACAAAGTGGAATAAGGGTAGGGTAAAATAGCAACAACCTTGGAGCACATCATACATATTCTCTTGGTTGGGGAGTGTTAAAATGCATATGCATATTGCACTGGCCTTATTTATATAAAATGAGTAGGTCAGTGAATAACTGAAAATCGGATAATCCTTCGTACAACAAATAATTGCATAGGTTAATCAAATTAGCAAACAATAAGATAATGCAAAGAAATCAGATTCCAGTACACATGAAATTAACATTTTCAATTGAATTAACACTCTTTAAAGATGACAAAGAATAGCATACATAAGCAATAGCAAAAGAGTATAATGATATGGATTTACCACAGCCAGAGAAATTCAACAACTGGGCATTGTTGTTTATGTCTACCATGTAATAAACCTACAAAACAATTAGGACATTACTATAAGATTGGAATTAGTAAGAAAACAAACTCATTCAAGTAATCATCTGTAAACGGAAGAATGTTCAATTTTCGTTCATAACATTAGCGAATAGAACTTGAGAGTAAAATTCAACAGACAATTATAGTGTCTTGAAATGAAGACGAGTGTCGGGAACCACCCATAGAATCCCACTCCCCTGACATGGCATTTAATATGTTAGTCCATCCTGATGAGGACATCAGGGGTTTAGTCTCGATTGTTAGACAGACAACCTTCCACAATTCATGAGAAATGAAATTTCAGCAATTGTTTAAGTCATGAAACAAAAGTTGCTTAAAATTTCAGCCCTTTAGTAAAAGATGTACAAGTGGGCATTAAGGCATGTGTAACATCTCTCTGTGTATGCCTGTACAACAAGTATTCTCCCCAATGAGGCAAGTTCCAAAGTATAATAAAAACTCCTCCGGTAAATCATTTGAGACACAAATTTTATAATAAAAATTTTTCAAGCCAAATCAATCAACATGACACATGATAAGATACAGATCTTATACTGCATATGAAAAGACATAGTCAATAGACAAAGCCATGTAACATATCCACTTATTACAGAACTGCAAAATCACCTTGTTGTCTATGCCACGAAATGAAGTAGTATATGGATTTTCATCATCAGCCTCATTTGTATGATTATAAACAACATCCAAAATGACCTGAGTAAAGTCAAAGCAATAGAACCCAGATAATCAAGAACTTTAGTTCTACAGTTAAGCCAGCAAGCCAGAAAAGATCAGAATAATACCTCAATTCCAGCATCATGCAATGCCTTGACCATTTCTTTGAATTCCCGAGAAGCATTACTTGTTCCTCCGCCATTACTTGCATACCGACTCATAGGTGCAAAGAAATTTATAGTCGAGTAACCCCATGTATTGATCTTGCGTACAATCACAATTAAAAACATCACACGTAATTTATTGAATAGACACCAATACATAATATGACACCAGCCAAATAATGTAGTATAGCTGATAGTGAATTACCCTGACGAATATAGACCAATGTCCACGAATATGCTAAACAGAATTTAACGCAGACTTCTTTCTAGGTTATGGCAAATTCACAGGGAAAAGGACCATAGTTTAAAAACAATCCACAACTTTACATCATTTAAAAGATCCCAACGTTGGCTCTGTTCTCCAACACAAAGCCCACATCTACACAACCACCATCCATATCAAGCACATAACATGTACTAACCAAAATACACAGAGAGAATAATAGGTACGCGGATCTGCCCTGAAGAACATTATTCCACTGTAAACTAAGCACCATAACTCCTTCACTTTCACACTCTCTTACGCCAAGAATAATATTTAAGGCATCATGTTCAATAACAAGACTGTCACATTAATAGTTTATTCTTCTCAGCGATATTTAAAACTCGCATGATATAAGGGTCCAAGATTATGTGCATTTTCTTGACCGTGTGATGATAACTTACTTCTTGTTCATGAGCAAAGTACGCACCGAACAATTCATTCATTTGTGCCTTTTGCACATTTGTAGTGCAATATTTTGGTTGTTTTGCAATTGTTGTATATCTAACTCTTGCATATTATGCAACATGAATTGTTTCCATAAATAATCAGACATATCTGGCAGTAAAATCTTTCTAGGGCAATCCAAGGAGTATTTACTGAATTTCAATTGAATTGTGGAGAAAAAAGGGGCAAAAAAGACAAGAAAAAATAAGCGCTACACAATAAGCACGAGAACATGCATTTACATGAATCACACTCAAGAGACAAAGTGGATTAGCTGTGGTAAGAGCGTCCACTACCTAGGCTTAGGTCCTGGGTTTGGGTTTGGGTTCGAGTCACCTACAAGGCCAAACATTAAAATAAAAATAATAATAATAATTAAAAAAAATGGATCACAGTCAAGAATTTGATGAACATGAATATGCCAAGCCACCCGTGCTAACCCACTGAAAAGATTCAATGAGCCCACTGACCAACAATTTAACCACAAATTCACCATACGCACAGCTGAAAAAATTTGTACCAATTAATGATAGAGTCAAGGGCAAGTATGCCAAGTAAGCAAAGAAAAGAAGCAAATTAATATTATCAAGTAGAGAAATAAAACAAGAACACAAGGTTCTCCTCGGGAAACATAAGCGCCTAAAGCTCACTGTCACTTAAAAAAATTGGCCTTATAAATTGGCCTACAGCAGCGTACAGACACACAAACACACACACACACAAACACACACACAAGGGGACTCGATCCCCTGACCTTCTGCCAAAGAAAGGAGGTTGATACCAACATGAGCTAAGTTCTCATGATCTAAAGCCCACTATTACTTAAATAAAAGATAAATAAATTATATGAATAAGCTAATTAAAATATAACAACGTTCCTAGAGAAACTTTGCATTCTGCCTTTTCTGATAATAAAATCGATGTGTAAAAATTAAACACGGCAGACACGAAACCTCGTCATATGTAAACCGATGCCACAGAGTGGCACACAGACAAAGATAATTATGTTTAATTAACACATGCAGGGTGTCAAGAAATTATACTCACCATGTGATCTCTAGGATTTGGATGCCTTTGAAGCTCCATTTCATCAAACTCAAACACAGGCAACAATTCAACTGCATTGACACCAAGCTCCACAAGATGTGGTATCTATATAGCATTGGGATCCAAGTAATCAAGAATCAGATATCAGAATCTATCGGACATTTAAGAACACGTAATAAACAAGACAGTCATAAGAGCAGACTGAAATGATATTCTGTTTTGGTAGTTCATATTTCCATAAGATAAGGCATTCTACAATGGGGAAAATTGATGGAAAATTTAACCCAAAATTTGCCGGTGATATTACATTTAAGTACAGAACATAATACAACTGAGTGGAAGAAAAGATATTCTGCAATAGGTAAAGTGTGTAATTATTCCCAAAAAAAAAAAAACATGTTACACAAGGTCAGAAGAGTATGAACCTGAGGCTTGAGTCTTTAACAAATTCGTGGTGCCAGGTAAATTAGACAATATTGCTCCACACTTTCAACATGGGAAATATTATTTTCATTATTTAAAATATAATCTGAAGTTGTATAAAGCTGGTCCGCTCAAAACAAAGAACGAAAAGACGCAGAAAATGGGTGGGAAGAAAAAGGGAATCTTCCACACAGAAGAGATAGCAATGACAGATTTTCATAATTAGTGATACGGTTTGGTAAGTTGGAATGGCATAGACAGCTTGAATCAGAATAGACAATGAACATCATACACCATGCACCTACAATTTCCGAGCATAGGTGAATGTAAAATCATTTTCACTTTACACTAACGAAAACTTGCAAACCTTATCTACCACACCAAGGTAGCTACCACGTATATTTGGGTCCAGTTCACTGGATTCGTCAGCAGTAAAGGCCCGGACATTCATTTCATATATAACAAGATCCTTCTGCAAAACCAAGAACCAAAAGAAACACAAAAGACCAATGCTTGGATAAGTGGCAAACTCCAAAACATTCATTTTGAGAAAATAAGGAAAGGGATTAAAGAATAGTGGCAGACTATTTATTGTTATCTAACGCGTTGACAATAATTCCATGGGTCCCACTTCGGAAATGGCATATCATGACCTCCAGCGGACACAAGTAGCCAGCTTATGAAGAACCTTTGTTCAGTCCAATGACATGGTACAGCCAATTCTAAAACATGCATCCTCAAAAGCGAACTTCAGGACTTTCACACTGATTATACTTTGAAAAAACCATGATATTTGTAACATTTAGCTCATTAGGCTGCTACACACCCTCTCTCAAGCCCAAAAATCAAAGAAGACTAACATTAAAGAAATTATTAATAAACAACAAATAAGTATTCTGAGATTATCAAAATACTCTCTTCAATCTAAATTATGGTATTTATTTATTTCCCTTAATTACTAAAACTAGTCAAATAAAAATTTACCAGACAAAATTCATACTCTAAAGGACAATGTCCATGTTCAATATTTACACTGCAACTGCTAATTGAGAAGGTACAAAGTTCCAAAAAAAAATAATGAATCATATTACACGCCAACTCAACATTAATATGGGCAAGCAATAAAATTTTTATTCCTGACAATTTTGAAGTTCCGCAAGTCATTGCAATCAGCCAAGCTACTAATAGTCTACAAATCATCAAGGCCAACAACATTTATTTGATTTAGTTCACCATACCTCATTTATGTTTGGAATCTTGTAGCTGTGTCCCCAGTCAAAAGACGAGCAGTCAAAATCATATGTTCCAAAAAATTTAGACATCTTGTTGCTGGTATCACCAAACACTCTGCGTCCTTCAATCAACTTTGCATACGGATCAAGTAAAATATTTCCATAATCAAAACGATGTCCTTGATGCCAATCTTGAGGACCATTAACGCGATAACCATATAAGACATTGCTCCGGGTCAAGTCCTAAAAAAATTAAAAAGTGACACAAATTCCACACATGAATTGGATTACGTAGAAGCTACAACAAAACTGACACTACTAACAACAACTAGGTCAGGTAAAATAAAAGGCAATGAGTCAGCAGTCACAAAAATATTGGCAACAAACGTAGTGTACAACAGATTTAAGAGGGATAACCAGATAATAAGCAATTGTAAATTAATAAAACACCCATCAAATTTCCTCATAAGGAATAACAGAGTCCAAAAATTCATTGCAAGACTTGAAAGTACAGCAGCTTCCTGCCAAATCAAGGAACTTTGGGGGGATTGAAAAATATCACAGGATTAACATGAAAAATACCAGACAGCCGCATGATATGAAACTTAAAAGGAAATCATAGTTTACTACCATTTTATCTTCACAAATGTATCCTCCAAAAAAGGATAAATAAATAACACTAGTTTTTCTACAACTCATTAAAGACCCAGATGGAAAAGATTAAAGATATTATGCCTTAACATCTAATCATTTAGCAGTTAGGATAAAACCCGGCAATGAATATGGACTAGAGTATCCTCAAGCAATTTAAATGAAAACAATTTTCAGAAAGTTTTTTGTTTCAATGGAAAACGCCGATGTTTCTCAGCATGTCCTTAGCTCTTTAAGGCTGCCAAAGCTTAAATTGAATACATATAAACAAAAGATTTGGAAAACCTTAGTAAAAGTAAGATTTTTTGTATTTGAGCTTTCCACAGCCAAAGATATCGTAAATGACAAAACTCATGGGAAAGACAAACACAAACAACCACAGCATCCACTTGTATCACTTTTACGCTTATTACTAGTCAAGACCAAGAATATCCGCATGACATTATAGCAATTTAACAAGCCAGCAATATGGCCTTTACTCTTTAGTCATACGAGATTATGTAAATATCGCACGGGGCTCTCAACATCTGAGAAATGGAGTTATTAGTTTAGCTTCATTTCTGATCCTACTAGGCAATCATTGATTTGAAGTTAATTTTCTACACTTGTCAGATACTTCGTTTTTCTTTTTCACGAAAATATAAGATGAAGAAGAACACATCTGGAACCGATATCCTATTCAACTAAACAGAAAAGTTCGATTTAAAAATGCCATTAAAACAAAAGGCAAGACTACCTCCACACAGATGTGCCATATATCTCCAGTCTTATTTACTTGTGGATCCAGAGATAACTCAACCATCCCTTGGTCAAGTACGTTCTGTATTTCCCTGTGTATGTATCATAACTCAGATAATAACAAAGGTAATGCGAAAATATGAGTAAAAGCCATAAATTCTTTCAGATCATATCCTGGGGATACCTCGTAAGTCATAAACTATACAAATAGAACCACCATAAAATTTACTAAATTAATGATAAGACACTTTAGAACATAACAAGAAGAGAAATTTTTAGTAATATAAATGCAAACAAGCAAACGGATGTAGGGAGGAAAATGGATCGCTCATAATTTTTCACTTCAACATGAAGGATACTAGTGAAAACTTTATCAAAAAATGAAAAGATACAAATAACCAAGAACTTCTATGTTCAGGTAGAAAAGATAACAAAAAATGACCGCCTTAAATTGAAACTTCATTTAGAAACATGAGCACAAGATATATCCAAACCTCTCTTGAAGAACTAAGCAAAGTGTAACAGCAGTAGCATTTTGAGAGAAAATCGCAAAATTGGTTCCACTTTCAACCTCTGACACTCCTAAAGGATATGCTTGACCTGGGAAAACTTTCAGCATTGTCTCCTCTAACTTCTGAGATGCTTCTTCCTATAAATGAGAGAAACAAAAAGAGGGTAAAATTATTTTGTAAACAAGGCCACCTGAGTTTATTCCAAGACAGATAAACAAAAGAAGGATCACTTAAACATAGATAAAGTTTCAAACAAACATTTATTGAGTATCTAATAGCATATTCTGTCATGATCAATATCATTGCCAATCATAATAGTTTAGGAAGAAGAGATTTATTGATAGATAGAAAGAGGTAAAGCACTCAGAGAACTGATTTTCAATAACAGAAGTAGACATAGGTAATATCAAACAAATTAGTCAAATATCCTTGCATCACATTTACATCTGACCATTAACACAACCAGAAAAGAGCAGTATAACAATTGGGAATGTTCTGTAAATGTTGTCCCTAAATTTTACCCTGAAATTCAGAACGGAGAAACAAATTAGGCAGGACTGGATAGACAATATGCCAGCATATATCGGAAGTCCTGGATAGCCATACCTCAGTTACTAAACTCTGTTCAGCTGCCCAAGCTGCGGGTACAAAGGAACTCGTTTGGCGATATCCACCTAATTCTTGTCTAACCTGAACCATTTGTCCTCCAATTCTTAATATCAAAGGTACTGATGCTTTGGAATTGAGAACCGTATTAAGAAAATGAAAAAACTGAGAATCTTACTTCACGGGAAAATCTCTGCTGGGGACTCTTTACAGATGACGCTCTTTCAATTGATTTTGATCTGCAACTGCAATCAAAACTCAGGAGGCAAAACAACCAAATTTCAATGTCTCTACAAAAAATCAACGCGAAGAAATTAGTAAATGACGAACTTACAGCATGAAAATGGGGTGGTGAGCACCAAGCGCGGGAACGAGAGCGGGCAGTCTATTGCTGGAAAGAGTAGAATCTGAGCGCAACATTGCTCTCATAATCAATCAACCAAACAATCAATTGTCCTTAGTTACTAGTATTGATTAAACAAAAAAAAAAACGCAAAACATAAAACAGCTTCGTGTATCGTCCGTTGGTGAGATTTTTGGGTCCGAGAGCTGCGTGGAAGAAGGGACGTTTCACGTCTGTCACGTGAACGTATGAAAAATCCTGTACTTTTGATATACGCACCAAGTGATTTTAGACAAAATTAATTCTACTTAAAAAGACAAAAATAACCTTATTTATAATATTAATTAAAATAGAAAAAATAAAATTTATACAATTATATATTATATATATATAATATATATATATTAATATATATATATATATGATAAAACATACGTGTATCATAAAATCTACGTATCATAAAACCTACGTACTTCTATTTCACCAAAACCTTTCTCAATACTTAACAGAAATTCCACGTTACAACCTGTAATAATGGAGGATATTGATACGAACAAGATGATTAATGTGAGTGTTGTTGACATCTTTTTTTTTTGTATATTACTTTTTTGGGCTGAAAATTGCGACCCTATTCGTTCTGGTTTTCAAGAACAATTGATTTATGTTCGAAAATTATGGCCGAACATATTGAACGTGGTGTTCGAATAATATATTCGAACATTGTATACATGTTCGATAAAAATTTTCGAACATGTATATAGTGTTCGGGAATAAATTTCGAACATGTCAGTAATGTTCGAATATATTATTCGAAATTGTCTCTGTAGCTCGATGCTTTCTTTGGACCGTAATGTGTTTATTTTATAATTATTATTGAACCTTTTTTTTCCAGGAATCTAAGACAGTGGCAAGCGAAAATAGTAATGCTAGTCCAATCAGGAGCGATGCGATTGCAGACTARTCTTATTTATTCAACACAACGAGTTATTTTGAATTTAGAGAAGAATTAGTAAATTGGGTTCGTTCAATAGGAATTGAAAATCGTATGGAGATAGTAGTTAAAAGATCAGACAGTGGAGAGAGTGGGAGGCGAGCTCGAATTATTTTAGCATGCGAGCGAAGTGGAAAATATCGTGGCATGGTTGGACAAACTTCACTACCTGACGAGTTGGAGATGGAGACGGAAGGAAAAAAATCAAAGAAGAGGCAAACTGGGATAAAGAAGTGCGGATGTCCATTCCTTTTAAACGGCTCTCAAATGTTTGTTGACGGTGAGGAGAAGTGGTCATTACAAATAATATGTGGCATGCATAATCATCCTCTTGCTAAACACTTTGAAGGCCATTCCTATGACGCTCGCTTAACTCCTACTGAAAATGCATTTGTTGTTGATATGACAAGAAGCAACAGCCGACCAAAGATATATTGAACGGATTGAAAGTTAGACATCCTGGAAATGTGTCAACAATGAGAACTATTTACAATGCTCAAGCAAAGCAAAGAGCCGTGGAGCATTCAGGCAGATCACAACTGCAATTTCTCATGTCCAATTGGAGGAGAATCATTATTTTTTCCACATGAATCGTTGTAGTACGACTGACCAAGTTAAAGATATGTTTTTTCGCTCATCCAACTTTGGTTGATTTACTTCGTGCATTTTCCACTGTCTTGTTGATGGACTGCACATACACGACGAATCGTTATAAAATGCATTTATTGGAGATAGTTGGAGTGACGTCGACGGATGTGACGTTTATGGTTGTTTGCTCTTACATGGAGCGTGAGCGCGAGAAAAATTATATGTGGGCATGCTCAATCCTAAAATTACTGATGAATCCCACGTGTTTGCCCACAGTTATTGTCACTGATAAGGAAAATGCATTAATTAATGCGGTGTCGGCTACTTTTCCAAAGGCGAGACAAGTTTTATGTCGTTGGCACATTGGTAAAAATGTGCTGGCAAATTGTAAGAAGTTGTTTCGCACAAAAGAAGAGTTTGAATCTTTCAATAGTTCATGGAATAAGGTAATGCTTGCTGATAACGAAGTTGATTTCAATGAACAACTCAAGAGATTTGAGGCTGATTATTCCGATCATCCATTAGCCGTACAAATATTGTATTAATCAGTGGGTCAATCCCTACAAAGATCGCTTTATCTCTGCATGGACAAATAATATTATTCATTTCAATAATACGACAACGAATAGGTACATAAAAATATTTTATGTTTACTTTTTAAATACTTGCGACTATTTATTTATTTTTATTTTTATTGTGAAAGCTTATTCCAATGTATTTTTTAGGGCCGAAAGTGCGCATGCCAAGTTGAAAAGACATTTGGGATCGAGTATGGGAACCTTTGAGACATGTTGGACAAAAATACATTCTCTTCTCGAGATTTCACACACTGCAATTAAGACTTCGTTTGAGAAGAGTATTCATGTAGTCCAACATCGTTATCAACCGACTATTTTCAAAATGTTACGTGGTGAGATTTCTATTGTGGCGTTGGATAAAATCGTAAATGAAATGAAGGTTATAAATGACATTGGCATCGACTCATTGCTTTGCAGTTGTTTGCTAATAAAGACGTGTGGTTTGCCTTGTGCACATGAGATTAGTGAGTTCAAGCGGTTGGGGATGCCAATACCACTAGATAGTGTGGATAAGTTTTGGAAAAAATTAGACATGAAACCAACTCAATGGGATGATGCGAGTGTTGGAAAGGATATTCAAAATCGGGTGAAAGATAGCATTGCGGACTACGTGAACAAGTTTAATTTGGTTAATCAGTCTGAGCAGCTACTAATGTTGAAAAGGTTGAGAGAAATTTTGAAACCTGACACAACGTCTTTGATTCCGCCTGAGGTCCCTGTACGACCTCGTGGAAGGCCAAAGGGCAAACGCGCAAAGAATGTGAACTCAACAAAGCGTGATCCGAGCAAATTTGAGTACGTGGAGTCATTTCATGATAGTTGTTCTCCAATGGAACCGAGTATCGACTTGAGTGGGCCCATTCCTATGAAACCGATGTTCGTTTCTGCTCCAAAACAAAAGCAACCGGTTATCCGAAAAAAAACAAGATCAACTGCATATGGATGTTTTACGGATGAAACTCCTACCCTATTTTGTGATTACGTCCTTGAAACAAAGAATGTACTAGGGGATGGTCATTGCGGCTTCCGTGCAGTTGCTCATTTAACGGGTTTCGGCGAGGATTCATAGGGAAAAGTTCGGCGAGACCTTAGTGATGAATTGCAAAAACATCGTGATATATACACTAGTGTATTCATCGCACGCGGAGCTGTTGATGATGTGTTATGCGCACTGAACTACTATGATACACCTGCACCCCTGAAACATTGGTTGTTACTACCAGAGATGGCTTACCTTATTGCATCTGCCTACAATGTCATATTGGTGGTATTATCCCTAAGGGCTTGCAACACATACTTGCCTTTTACATCATCGGTTCCAGTTTCTGTTAACCCTAAACGCATATGCATCGCATTAGTCGCTGGTGAAATGCACTTTACTGTGGTAGGTTGCTTATTTATTAATATATATATGTGATTGTACTTACAGCATAGTAATCAATTATTTTTTTTTTTGTTAATAGGTGAACTTACGGCCGGGACATCCACCACCTATCGTACCTTTTAAGTGGTATGAACGACGTGAGGATTGCGCAAAGGGATGGGAAGTTTGTGCATTCAACAACTTAAGTTATACAATGACCTCGTGGCAGGGAATTAAACTTATTATGATCGTTTGGTTTATTTTTTATTAAACGTGACACTATGTAATTTGTATTTTCCGTTTTATGAGTAGTAGTATGTAGAACGTATTTTAGGATATTCAAAACATTTCATAATACCAAACCTGACAGGAAGGTATTCGAAACAGATGTCGTACACAATACATTAGAATATAAAAAACAAAAATAGAGAGGTGTTCGGAAAAAATTCCTGAACGTACTGCAAATGTTCGTCTGTAAATTTCGAACACATGCAGTATGTTCGAATATTAAATTCGAACACCTCTCTGTTTTGTCAACCCAAAAACAGAGAGGTGTTCGAAATTTGTACTCGAACATATGAAATTTGTTCGACTGTCAATTTCGAACACATGCAGTGTGTTCGAATATTTTCCTCAAACACCTCTTTGTTTTGAGAAACCGAAAACATAGAGGTGTTCGGACAGGATTCTCGAACGTACTGCACTTGTTCGGCTGTAAATTTCGAACAGGTGCAGTGTGTTCGAATGCATAATTCGAACACCTCTCTATTTTGTCCATTTTCAAAATAATTCAACAACAAACACCATAACAACTAAACACGTTCGAATATAAAAAAAYCAATTAAATAATATACTGAACTTGATTCACCAAAACAAGAAACAATTCAACACAAACAAAAAACATTGTTAAACTAATGAACATCCAAAACACAAGTACGAAATACCAAACATCCAAAAGTACTGAACACAAATAACAATTCAACATAAAAGAATTTCGACAACTCCTAGAACATCATTCTAGTTCAATTACGTCTACCACTGGACGGCTCAGGCATCATCACTATCACTATCCCCCCCCTCCTAAGGCTTTGTATGCATCCTCCACTGTGAGATAGTCCTCCATGAGATCTTCTTCCCGATGCCTCCATCGTTGCACCACTCCTTGAAGCAGATCTCGTGCAAGTCTTATCTGCTCAGCTGCACTAGCCGTCGAAGAGCGACTAAGATTAGTCGAACGTTGTTCTGGATTTTGCACGATAGAATGAGAATGCTTGGTGTACCATGCCATGTAATTTGGCGAAGTCTCCCCCAGAAATCTCACTTGACGCCCACGTCGAGGGTCAGCCAGCAAATGAGAATCCCATTGCATAAAATAGCTTGCAAGCGAAGATGCCCACTCTACCCTGTAGCGAGTACTATTTTTAGGTCGTATTGCAACCCTTGGACCAAGAGAGGCATCTGGAATTCTCTGAACATGACCAAACTGTCTCAAAACACGATCCGGATGATAGGGCTCAATAATGGAGAAACATCTAATGCATCCTTGGAAAAAAGCGACATCGCGAAATGTATACTTAGCACGAATGGTGTCGAATGGGGACCAATCAACCTACATATTGTGAATCCTCAATTATTTTATAAAAAAATAATATGAGTATGAAATCAATAAAACTAAATATGCATAAATCATTGAGACTTACATCTGATACCGTCAGCGAGTCGAGTGTCTCTCTATGTGCCACAATCTCTTCTAGCCGTCCTGCTGATCGTGATGATGGTGACCACCTAAATGTCAAAAGTTGCCAGTTCTCGTACTGTGTGTTGTGTGGAGGTCGCATGCGAGGAAAGTATGCATATATCCATGCCTGCAACATTTCATCATAGTAAGTACTAGTTAATTTCATGTACCCACACCTAATAGTGAATTTATTGAAAGATAGTAAAAAAGTTCATACCTCAAGTAGTGTGAAGTAGCCACAAATAGATTTGACCTCGCATCTTGATGCGTGTCCTAGCTGCCTATACAAAAAAGCCAAAGCACCGGTGCCCCACGCGATCAAATTCATCTGATCAAATATTTCCAACAATCTCAGATAGGTGGTCATTACTTTATTTCCAGTCTTATCCGCAAATAACGTGCACCCTAAAGTGTACAGAACATACGCTCGCATTGCATATTCCAAATTCTCCGGATCCTCAGACTTAATAGCCTCACAAAATTTCTCCTTTAGCCACTCAAGTCTCACATAGTTACCCCTAGTATGAGCAATCTCCTCGTAGGCCTCAAATTGTTCAACTCCTAACAACCGCGACACCAAAGCATCGCCTCTCTCCTCCACTTGATATCCTATAAGCTCCACAGGATTTCCAGAAACCGATAATCCAGTCAAACAATAAACATCATCCAACGTGATGGTCATCTCCCCAAACGGCATGTGAAATGTATTGGTTTCTAGATGCCAACGTTTAATAAATGCACTTATCAAAGTTCTATTTGGAATGGGATATGACATATCTCTTAATGCAAGAACCTTCGAGTGCCTAATTAATCGTCTGAACTGTACAGTCTCGCGTTTCGGAACTTCCCACTGAGACAATTTCAATGAATGACACTGAAATCTCAAAATATCTCGTTCGACGCCAAACCATATTTTTGAAGCAACATGTGTCGGAAAACTATCCAACAAAGTGATAATCTCAGGATATCCAGGATGAGGAGCCTTGAGTATCTCATCCTCAGCAGGAACAGATGCACGCCGCGCTCTTCCACCCTCTTCAACATCTTCATTCAATATAGGTGGCTCTCCCATATTTCCAGAGTCAATATTTCTTTGCCTCCGATTTGATGGGCCCCGACCTCGTTGCCTTCAGATCGATGCCGTTGGTCTTATTCTGTATCCTTCCGCATCTCCATCATCAATAGCTGGTTGGACAAAAAAAACACAATTTAAAAATGAGGCATGTATTTGCAACGATTTTTGGATCATAGCCCAACCTATCAATACACAAACAACACCAAACAATTCATTCAAGTCAAATATCAAGAACATAATTTCATTAAACCAAATTAACTTTGTAACCAAATACAAGTAACATCTTAAATCCAAAAGACAAACACCAACACTATTTATAAACCTCCAAAATTTACAACTATAATAACACATGTTTACAATCATTAGATTATCCTATTTCAAAAAAATATCGCTCATCGATTCCGAAATTTGTCAATGTCATTTGGATGAAATCACCATATATCATTCAATGTTGTGTTCGAAAAATATAACTGAACATAAGCATACTGTTCAAAATTTTACTTCGAACAAAGTGGCATTGTTCGAATGTAACTTTCGAACAAAAACATAGTGTTCGAAATTTATTTTCGAACATAATCACTGTGTTCGAAAAATTACTTCGAACGTCTTCGTTTTTAACTTTCCTGGCAGAAATTGTTCGATTGACAGTCATGAACATTCATTATATGTTCGAAAAAACAAGCTGAACACACGGCTATGGTTCTAAGAACCAGAACCGAACACATCAAGTTCCCCCAAAAAATTTAAACCCTAACCCAAATAACTCATTCAAACCAAATGATAAACTTACCTCTCACGTTTGATGGTTCACCCCGTTCCATTCCTCATCGCTGATTTTTGAAAACAAAATTTCCTCTCTTTTCTCCCCTCTTTCTTCTTCTTCTTCTTCTTCGCTTTTCTGCGTTTCTTTCTTCTCTTTTTCTCCTAACTTCTTTCTGTCTCTTTTATTTTCTTTTTCTTTTCGTTTTCTTATTATTATTCTATTTTATTTTATTTAGTTTATTATATTATTTATTATAATATATGGGGGGTAAAAAGGGGTGTTATTGGGGTTAACTTAGTAAAAAGAAATACATTTTAAAATATTTTGGGGTGTTCTTATCAACCGGGGTGAACTCATAAATTTCTGGGGTGCGTATATCCGCGCCCTAATAGCATTATTAGTTGGGCTGAATATTGGCACCCCAAAATTTTATAAGTTGACCATATTATTTTTTTACAAAAATAGACATATTTGAAAAGACAAAAATAACCCTCTTATAAAATTGATTTAAAAAAAAAAATACATCTTCTTCTTCTTCCCAAAACCTTCAAGAGCCAACTCAAAACAAAACTCAATAATGAAGGATGCTAGTATAAATAAAATGAATGATACAAGTTTTCTCCGCAACTTTTCAGTGTTACAATAATCACATTGCTATTATTGTGCGTTTTTTCATCACTTTTTTCGTCATAAACTGGTTTATTAGGGTTCATTGTCGGGGTTGTGTTCGAACTGGTAATGATGAATATAAACAGGTTGTTCGAATTTTTTTTCGAACATATCATAATTTCTGTCAAAAAACAGACTGTTCGTACCAAATTTTCGAACATGGATTTCAAGTTCGAAAATTTGCTTCGAACAGTCTATTTTTTGCC
This sequence comes from Phtheirospermum japonicum, assembly GCA_014905375.1. Classification (NCBI taxonomy): domain Eukaryota; kingdom Viridiplantae; phylum Streptophyta; class Magnoliopsida; order Lamiales; family Orobanchaceae; genus Phtheirospermum; species Phtheirospermum japonicum. The sequence goes on from BMAC01000548.1 coordinate 802,180, forward strand.
TAAAAACAGAGTGTTCTAAAAACAAATTCGAACATTAGACATTTGTTCTATGAAAATGTTCGAACATTACATATTTGTTCTAAAAAGATTTTCGAGCATTACACATTTGTTCAAAAAGAAATCGAACACTTCTTCATTGTTCTAGAAACCAGAGTTGAACCATACGTAGTCCAGATTTCTTTTTTTCAAATTTCTTTTGGAGGAACACCAATTTCTATATAAGAAACTTATCCTAAATGTTTGATTGCTTATTATGATCCATATTCTTGTTGTTTTATTCCATAATATTTCAAAAAAAAAATATCTTCATTTTTCTCATTTTCTTCTTATCATTCTTCTTCATTTTTTCCCCCTTTCTTGTCTTCTTGCTTTTCTACGTTTTCTTCATTGTTTTTTCCTTTATTTTATTTTATAATATTTTTTGTTTATATTATATATTAGACAGGGGTAAAATAGGGAGTTTATGGGGTTGATTTAGTAAAATTCTAATATATTTAAAATATTATTGGGGTGTTCTCATCCATGGGTCAACTCATCAAATTTTGGGGTGCAAATATCCGCTCCCTTATTAGTTAGATAGAAATAAACATCTCATTGAATTAAGGGCGGCGCGGATATACGCAACCTAAAAACTTATGAGTTGACCTCAATATATTTTAGATAAAACTAGTGTGAAGCCCGCAATTTTCGCGGGTAAATATAATAAATGTAAAAAAAAAAAATTTATCAAAAAAATAATTAAGAATGTGAATTATTATATCAAAAAGAAAGAAAAAATATTGTTCACTGTAAATTTTGAATTTTTTTTCGCTACATTAGTTGTGTTGTTTACAATGATATCATTTCCGTCGCAACAAAAAGTCTCCAACCCTTTATGCTCTTGACTATCAACATTGTGAAATAAAGCTGACTTTGTGCATTATACGCGAGTTTTATAATGACACTTTTGAAAGATTTGTGATGGCTATAAAAATAAAATAAAAATTCTTAAAGTATGTTTGTATTTAAACTTATGTGGCGTCTCATTCCAATATAAAAATCGTTCAAGTTTTGGTATATTTCTATTTACATTACATCATTTTCACAATAAATAATGTTCGAGAGCATTTATACATGCAATCAACGGGATAAGTTGTTAAATATAGCAAATTATCCTTAATGTGACAAACCCGAAGAAAACTGAAATTGTGAAAATATTAAGGACCCCTTGAGGGATATCAATTATACATTTTATAAGGTTTTCATATTCACTCGAGAGATGGGAAATATAATTAAGACCGGAATTCTTGTAAATTCCGAAAATATAATTAGGAGTGAAATATAATTAATACCAAAATACTATGTTGTTCGAGGCTGTATATCGTGGACCCGGGACCATTTAATATGGTGCACCCGGTCCTCCATTTCATTCCACGTGTGCAATTGAACCTCACTCACTCCAATTTCCCCCACGCGCTCAAATTTTCTCCCTTCAGAAATCGGCAAAAATCTGCCTCAACACGCATTTCAGTACACAAAACAAAGTAAAAAAACACTATTCGCTCAATACTCATTCAACACTTCATCTTCTCCGGCGATTTCGTTTTCTGCTGCGATTTTCTGCAGAATTCAAATTTAATGTTTTCCGGAAATTTGAGCTTAACGTCGATTTTGAATTTTTTTTTCATTTTTTTTTGGATTTGTTCAAATTTTTCGCATCTAAAGTGGTTTGAATTGTTGTTGTCATTGAAATTTCCTCTTCATGAAACTTTAATATATTTTGGTACAAAATTACATTACTGCATATCACCTGTTTGTAAAAATGCCTGAATGAGAATTTTCTTTTTGGGATTACTGCTGAATAAATGTTTAGTTTGATGATATGTGCATGATCTGTGTGATGATATGTGAATATCTTATTCGTTTTTCCTGGGACTGATATATATATAGTTTGTGATGATAAGTGCATATTCTGTGTGATGATATGTGCATGTTCTATGTGATGATATGTGCATGACCTGTGTGATGATATGTGAATATCTTATTCGTTTTCCCTGAGACTGGTATATATATATATATGTAGTTTGTGATGATATATGCATGTTCTGTGTGATGATATGTGCGAGTTCTATGTGATGATATGTGCATGACCTGTGTGATGATATGTGAATATCTTATTCGTTTTCCCTGGGACTGGTATATATATATGTAGTTTGTGATGATATATGCATGTTCTGTGTGATGATATGTGCGTGTTCTATGTGATGATATGTGCATGTTTTGTGTGATGATATGTGCATGTTCTATTTGATGATATGTGCATGATTTGTGTGATGGTATATGATATCTTATTCTTTTTTTTTTCATGGGAACGATGTATTTTCATGTTATGTGTGATGATATATTCATGATTTGTATGATGATATATGTATATCTTATATTATGACTTAATTACCCTTAATCTATATTTTTTTATTATTCATGTTATTTGTATTTGACTCGATTTTGACTCCAAATTGTTCAATTCCTATGTGTATTTATTTCATGGGAGAGGTGGAAAGGAATATTTTGTTGTTGTTGAAGTTTAGTTTGAATATAATTTATTTGTGTTTTCCACTAATATGTTTGAGTTAATGAACGAATATGATAAAGGAAAGAGGAAAGAAATCACATCAAAGTAAACAAAATGGCAAAACCGGATCTTATTTCAACTTTTTAAATACCCTTCAAGGCTAAAAATATGTCACAATATATAGAGATATCTGAATAAAATATGAGCAAATATCGAACTTCTTCTTCAAGAAAGTCGAATAATCTTTTTTATGAACAACGTTTATATATAAGAAAAAGTCGTTATGATTACAATAAAAAAAGATCGGATAAAAAACACCAGTCCAAAAAAATTATAAAAGAATATAGTCTGACAAATAAAAATAACCTATCTCTCTATTCTTTCATTTTCGAAAAAATATTAACTATAAAATGACTTTAAACTAAAAGAATTACAACTCAAAAGAATGTATTAATGGTTGAAGTTTTGAACTTGTATTCGGACTAACAACTATGAAACTCAAACTCGATGTTGGACCAACATTAGAATGCACGACATAACCGTCTCCAGCAACTGTAGCAATACCATCCTGAAAAAAAAATGCACAATTAAAAAATATGCTAATGTAACATAATTTGTCCAAATCACAAGAATTTCCACACCAACACCACTTTT
>BMAC01000548.1:829921-840933 GCA_014905375.1 Phtheirospermum japonicum
TTTACGTTCAATACAAAATATCAAGTAATATACGAAAACTAAATATCAAGAAACTTGATACTAAATACTTGTTGCCGGWATGGCAAGATCTTCTTCGTCGGTCARYCAACTTCAAAGATCTTGTTTGTCACGATCGTTGGCTCCAAGTAATTTTCTTCTTCGTGTTCTTCTTCTCTTGTGCGTCGTCTTGCGTCGTGCCTTACGCCTTCAAGAGATCCGTGCGTCAATCTTCTAAAAACCGTAAATCCAAGCTTTAGGATTTCTAATTTCTTAAATAGATAATTCTAATATCCTAAACTTGGTAAATACCTAAAAACAAATCCTAGACACAATCTAGAGAGAATTAAAGTCTTGTGCATAAACTTGAAAACATAATATTTACCTATATCTAGTTTCCTAACTTATTTTGTGCCCAAGAAAGGCAAATAACAAAATAGGAATTATTGCCAAGAATAAATTCTTCAACAACCATTATCCGATATATGAATGATCATAACGTTTACCATTGATAATCACGAACTACTACATATATGATAATGATCTCTTACATGGATCGAATGAGCAACCAATATGAACGATACTATTTGGTGTTTCACAGTAGGAAGTTAACTCAACATTTTCTTTAGGGGTTACAAGACCATCTGCAGTCCCAATTATATTTATGAATGGGACAAGTAAACTCACATCAATAGTTTCTTTTAGGTGTCAAAATACATTTTGATTCCATTCTAGTGATATATTGCTTTCTTGAGTTAAATGAAGATAACAATTTTGAGAAATTAATATTTGGTCAAGTGTATTAGTAATGGTACAATATTGTGCATATTGTACATAGGTAGAGAATTTCATCTCCCACCAGTTCTTCGTCACTCCACTGATGAAACTGATATTTCCTTATATCTTCACTTTGACCAATCATAGGAGTGCTAGCACATTGAACTTATCCATATTTAATTGCCTGATCATCTTTTGGATATATGCAAACTGTAGAATTTAGTATTCCACAAACTCGGTTTTAGTTTAAAGCCTTAACATGACCGAGTTTTCCCATGGTTCATTATCTCAAATTAAAACTTCAAATAACTTGCGATATCTCTTGTTTCATTAAGAGTGGATATTATGTTTCTTTCATGGACATATGCAATTATAATCGCAAGTTTGAAACTTATTTTCTTTATAAATACACAAGGGCGTAGATTATCTTTTCCCAATCAAGTAGTCACTTAGACGGTTATACCATATCTGTATGGATTATTTCAATCCATAAAGTGAGCATTTTAGTTTAATTACAAATGCACTCCGTGGCTTAGAGTCACTTGTCTTGGCAATGAAAGGCCAGCGAGCACTTTCGTATATATATCTCTAAATCATGACCCACATAGAGATATGTTGTAACCACAGGTATAAGCTGCATTCTTATTATTTGAAATTATAACATCCATTATGAGAGAGTACATATCCTCATAGTCAATTCCAGGGCATTATGAGAAACTTTGTGCTTCAAGTGTAGATTTGCATCTCATGGCTTTATTTTTCTCATTGCGCTTTCAGACAAAATTGTGTTTATATCCTACAGGCTTTACACTTGGTGAGGTTAGCACTACCAAACCAAATACCTGTCTTGTTGTCAGTGAATTTAATTTTACCTGGATTGATTCTTTAGAATTAGGCCAATTTGCTCTTTGTTGACATTTCAATAGAGCGCGGTTCGATGCCATCGTGCTCTATATTCCTTGAGCAACAATTTATATATCATCAATGTGTGTGGAAAATATTTCCATCAACTTATATAAACTCTCATAGTAAATAGAGATTTCTTTATTGTCTGGAATCATATTAAACATTGGAGCGTCCTCCAGTAATGATTCATGGACATAAGTATAACCAGAGATAATCCCATAAGAGGAATTATCTTCATTGATGATATATTGAAGTTGTATCATATATGCCCTCTTATTCCTTGGGCGAGTATTGATCGAACCAAGTGACCTCCCCCTATTCCTTTTGGGAGTCACGACCTCAACCATACCTCCACTAAGTATGGTTGCAATGTCTTAATCTACGACATTGTGCCCTTTATGGGGACTTTTAATCTTGCAGACACATTTGCAGCTGGTATATATATGATCTCGTCACTTTAGAAATTGAGTCTTCTATACTTTGAAGATCAATTGTTCACTTTACTTTACTTTCACGTTACATTGTGAAATGCGGGGATCATAATGAGACATAGTATGAAACTATTCCTGTCGTTCCATTAGAAAATACTTTTTCTTATCTCCCCCTAACGACGGGAAGACTTTCTCATTAGATTGATAAATTTTCTAATTTAGCGAGAAAGAGATTGTTTGTCAAAGGTTTTAAATAGCGGATGACTGTTGGAGATTGAATCGAACTTTTTCGCTTTAAAAATAAAAAGCTCATCCGCAAGAGAACGAAGCTATTGTAGGCGATAAGTTTGACTCGAGTCGAATCACGAGGAATTTCAATCAGCGTCTATAAATATTTGCAACAATTCTATAACTAAACACACGCTCTATTTTCAGGAAAGGTTTCTAAAACTACGAATTCAAAATCAAGCATGCAAATATTTAAACCTAATTGAAAGCATTAAAAACTAGAATTTATAAAACGAGAAAACAAACTTACTTAAGCAAGCGAATAAAAAGGAAATCGTGCTTGAATTACTAAACTAAAACAAGTTGAACTAACATTCAAACTTTAAAAACCAAATCAAAAGCAAATTACAAATGCAGGAAACTTATAATTCATATGACATAAGCAGCAATCGAACCATCTTCAGCGACTAACAACGAATTAAATTGACGAACGTAGTGGAATGAAAGAACGACGTGATCATCTACCAGAATCTTCACTGCAATTAGAATGGAATTATACTTGAGGTTCTAAACGTCTGAAGAACCTTGCCCCCAAGTTTTCTGATTACTTAAATGAAGAAACCACCGGTATTTATCGATTTTCCCAATAAAAACCGCCCAACCGCAGGTGCGTCGACCGACGATTGCCGAGCATCGACGTCGACGTGAGTCAGGATGCTCACATCGACCAGGCAGTGCGTCGACCGACGCATGCACGGATCGACGCGACTGCAAGTTGCGTCTATAGGTATGTCGATCGATAGAGCTAGGATCGTCGTGACTGAAAGTTGCGTCTACAGGTGCGTCGATCAACAGAGCTAGGATCGATGCTACTGTAGCTATGCGTCGACCTAGCATCGACCAACGCGGGCGTCTCCCGGCATTGACGCGATGCTGGCTACGGGCATCGGCAGCACGTCGTGCGTCTCGTCATCTTCGTCTTGAAGCCGAAACTAGAAATTAAGCAAAATTAGATTATTTCATATAAAATAAAGTAGAAACACATTAAACACCAAACATAACGAAAAACATCAAAAGGAAGAAAAACGACAAAAAGATAAACCTAGAAACTCTAAAAGCAAACTACACACGATGCGAAAAGACACGAAAATCACTTACAAATATGTACAAATCAACTCCCCCACACTTAGCTTTTTTATTGTACTCAAGCAAAAATCAAATCTAAACGTAGACAAGAAAAGCTAATTACCCAATGACCTACTCACTAATGCATCCAAATGATTCAAGAAATTAATGCGTTAAATCGACTGAAAACTAAATTATAAGGACGACACGATTACGTTGAGATAAGAGATTTAGACTAGCTTCCAAATGCCTAAAAATAATGAGTTAACCTCCATGTACGCCACCCATCCATGCCTCGGCCAAAGTCTATCCCTGCTCAAACCGCCAAGTCGTCACCCGGCTAGCCCAGTCATCTATACCCTCTTTAACAAAAAAACCTACGAAAAATAAAAACAAGAACTTAAATTGTACAAGGATTTCTCTTCTTGTACTTATTCTTTTTCTTATTCTTTTTATTTTCTTTTCCTTTTTTTTATGAGTACCTATAGAGATAAGGTAGAGTGTTCTTTGACTCCAATCTTACGTTGCTAAGTGCAACTGATAATATTTTTCAAATTCAGCACATGGAGTATTAACGTCTCCAAAATAAAATTTTTTACATAAAATCCTATAGAGGGCATCGGAAAATGGGGCAAGTAAAGAATATTCGACTCTTTGGAACGAAAAAAAAATAGAACAGAAGACAAGACACTTCATAGACTATTTACACTTCATTCCCCACAATTACACTATTGCTCGAACGAAAGTCTAAATATCCTAACCAAAGCATCTAACCACGTCTTTTCATCAAGGTTCCAGTCAATATCAATACACACAACTCAAATCAACCACAAGCAAGCATACAAAAATTTACTAACCAAAACAAGGACAAACCCCCCCACACTTAAACCATACAATGTCCACATTGTATAAAATGAAAAATTAAGCTAAGTGTGGTAAAAGATAAGAGAAGGAGAGATACGTCCCTGAAATCGCGCTTGTGGTGATGAACTGAGCATCGAAAAACATCCAACGGGCCTCAATATAGAAGGGGACCTGAAACAACAAGAACAAAAACACACAAAAACATGTAAAGTTAAAAAGGCTTGGGTTGCCTCCCAAGAAGCGCTTATTTAATGTCACTAGCTTGACAAAGTCGCCATATCTAAACAAAAAACGGGTCGATGAAAGTCACTATATCCTTATCTTGAAGCAATCCCGAACCTTGGAAGTACGGCTTCACTCGATGGCCGTTCACTTGAAAACTTTCTTTGGTCGTCTCATTGACCAATCGCACCATTCCATATGAAAAGACCTCGGTAACAAGGAACGGTCCACTCCAACGTGATTTTAGATTTACGGGGAATAAACGTAGGCGAGAGTTAAACAACAACACTTGCAGCCGACTCAGATATCTTTGTCAATGATCTTCTTATCATGGCGGGCTTTAACCCTCTTCTTGTAGATGTCCGCGTTGTCGTAAGCCGCATTCCGAATTTCATCAAGTTCTTCCAATTGCAATCCTCGCTGAGTACCAGCTTGTGTCAAATCAGACTTTACCGCATGAATCACCCAATATGCCCGATGCTCCAACTCCACCGAGAGATGACATGCCTTACCATACACCATTCGGTAAGGACTGGTTCCCAAGACGGTTTTGTACGCTGTCCGATAAGCCCATAAAGCATTAATGAGCTTGGCCGACCAATCCTTGCAGTTCGGCTGAACAGTTTTTTCTAGAACTGCTTTGATTTGTCTATTGCTTGTCTCCACTTGGCACGACATTTATGGATGATATGCCGTGGCCACTTTGTGTTTGACCCCGTACTTTGCCATCAATTTTTCAAAAGAGCGGTTGCAAAAATGTGCACCCCCATCGCTGATTATTGCTCGTGGAAATCCGAATCTACTAAAAATATGCTCTTGAATGAACTTGAGCACGACTTTTGCATCATATGTTCTCGTGGGAATAGCCTCGACCCACTTAGAAACATAATCAACGGCAACTAAAATATACTCATATCCAAACAACGCCGGAAACGGTCCCATAAAGTCGATGCCCCACACATCGAAAATCTCCACTACTAAATTGCTTGTCTGCGGCATCTCGTCATGTTTGCCAATGTTTCCTATACGCTAACAGCGATCACAGGACTTAGAGAATTCTTGAGCATCTCTAAACAGTCTCGGCCAATAAAACCCTGATTGGAGGACCTTGTAAGCTGTCTTCTGTCCTCCAAAATGGCCGCCACACTGTTGATCGTGGCAAAATGATAGAACACTCCTTTTCTCTTCTTCGGGGATGCATCTCCGAATAAGTCCATCCTTCCCGAACCGAAAAAGGAACTGGTCATCCCAGAAGTAATCCCTACACAAAGAAAGAAATCTCTTCCTCTCTTGGAAGGATAAATCAACCCTCACATGGCCACAAGCAAGATAGTTAACTATATCAGCAAACCAAGGGGTTATATGCGAAGAAATAGCACAAGTCAATTCGTAAGGAAAGGCATCATCTATAAAACCCTGTTCATTCACATTTCCTTCATTATCCAAACGGGACAAAAGTTCCGCAACAACATTTTCACAACCCTTCCTATCTTTAATCTTGACGTCAAATCATTGAAGTAAAAGTATCCAACGGATCAAATGCGACTTACTTTGAGTTTTGTTAAAAAGATAACGAAGAGCCACGTGATCGCTATGGATAATCACTTTTGAACCAATAATATACGACCGAAATTTCTCCAAAGAAAACACCACAGCTAAAAGTTCTTTTTCGGTGGTGGTATAGTTCCTCTGAGCCTCATTCAGCATAAGACTCGAATAATAAATCACACGGAGGAGACCATCCAATCGTTGTCCCAAAACAGCCCCCACGGCATCGTTCGACGCATCACACATTATTTCGAAGGGAAGAGACCAATTTGGGGCAACGACCACCGGAGCCGTGGTAAATTTTTCCTTAAGCAAGTTAAAAACACTCAAGCATGATTCGTCAAAAACAAACGGTACATCAAGACCTAGAAAACGGCACAGCGGGCAATTAATTTTCGAAAAATCTTTTATAAAACACCTATTGAAGCCCGCGTGCCCTAAAAAACTACGGACAACTTTAACGTTTGTGGGAGGTGGCAAATTTTCAATAACATCAACTTTAGCCTTGTCTACCTCTAAACCTTTGCTAGATACGACATGATCAAGCACAATACCACGTGTAACCATGAAAGGACTCTTTTCCCAACTTAACGTTAAATTACTCTCTATGCACCGTTCAAGCACTTTAGAAAAATTAGCAAGACAAGAATTAAAGGAAGGGCCAAAAACTGAAAAATCATCCATGAATACCTCAAGGAAGTCATCGATCATGTCCGTGAAGATAGACAACATGCAACGTTGGAAAGTTGTCGGTTGTTTTGCATGTAATTGTTGTGTTTTTCTTTGTGTTTCTAGATAGATTTTTATATTTATTTTAGTAGTTTTGAGTCATTTTTTGTTAGGCTTTTAGGTCGTTTTTCTTGTTTTATTATTTTTTGTGTTTCTTGTTAATCTTACCTTTAAATGGGTTAAATGGTTTCAATTAATTAGAGGTTTGGTGTAATTTTAGATTTTTATGTTTTGAAATTCCTATTTTTATAGGTAAAGGCATTGAAGGCTAAAAGTACTAGCCAAGGCAAGCCAGACTCCAAGCCAAAAGAGGCTCAAAAAATGCCCAAACATTCTGGAATAGTAGCCAACTCGCGCCACAACTCGCCAAGGTAGCTGCCAGCGTCCGGCGTTTGCCAAAATACTCGCCAAAATTCATGCCAAACTGCCCACACTGGGTTACCTGTGTCCGAGCAGCGCCTAGCAGGCAACGCGCGCAACTGCTGAGCGCGCCCGCCCACATCCCGCGCGCAACTACCGACTGTGCTTGCCACAAGCCGCGCGCAGCGCCTGTCCACACAGCGCCCGGCGCTTGCCACACTTTTCGCTCAGGCGCTCGCCAACCCACTCGCCAGGCGCTTACCAGGACTCACGCCAGCACTCGCCAGCCCCAGCGCCCAGCCCGCGCGCGCCCATGCCACACCCAGCCGCCCAGGCCAGCCACCTGCCGAGCCATGCGCGCCTAGGCTCGGCAATTGCCGAGCCATCTTGAGCCAAATCGAGCCCAGGGTCGAGCCAAGGGTCTAGGAAGGTGCCTCCGGGTCAAAATTGGTCAAAATCGAGATTTTCAAGCCTTAAGGGCTATTTTGGCCCATTTAAACCCAATTAAATGTAATATAAATAGGAGACTTCTTTCATTTTGTAAGAAAACACCTCTCATTTTTCTCCCAACCCAAGCATGGGTTTAGGGATTAAAAATCCTCTCTCTAGTTTTTAAGATCTAACTTCTCTCTCTTAGGTTTTAGATTCAATTTCAAGCTTTGATGTAATTTTTTTTCTAGATTTAGATTTACTTTCATGCTTGGCCTTGGGTTTGTAAGCCTAAGAAGAATCCAAATACTCCTTTGTATTGTTACTTTTGATGCAATTACATTCAAGCTTTGTTTCATTTCTTAATTCAAGTAAGTTTCCTTTCAATTTCATATTTTATGCTTTAATTTCATGTTTTATGCTTTATTTCCATGCTTTGTTCTTCATTTCCATGCTTGTTCTTCATGTTATGCTTTTTGCCTTAGCACCTTGATTTCTTGTTAGATCTTAAGAATTGGATATGGAATCTAGATGAGTGACACATCTAGATCATAGATCAAGTCTTAGATCGTCTTGATTTCAAGTCTTTACTATGCTTTATTTTGATTTTTATTTTCATGCATAATTTTAGGTTAAATCTTAGATCTACACTTTGATGCTTGTTATTTTCCTTAAATTTTTAGACTTTCATGTTAACTTTTCTTGCTCTTTACATCCGTTCTTTCAAGTTTTGCTTATTTACATTATTTAGGATTTTATGCATAGTTGTACCTTGTGCATGCATGTTTGTACTTGGTGAAACAATGCTTGTTTTTGCTTATTTCTTTAATTTTCTTGCATTTTCAATTAAGGCATACGACCGAGGAATCCTACCAACCTGCAATTTCATTTCCTAGTTTAGTTTAGTTAGCTTAATTGCTTTATTTTCACTTTCCTTTTATTTTCCAAGCTTGAAACACTTTGATTCTTACATTTGAATTGAAATCCGATAATACCACGCCATGAACCCGTTGATACTTTCAACACCACTAAAACACTTCTAACAAAATGACGCCATTGCGACTCGGCTTGGTTAAGGCTTTCGATTTGCTTGTAGTTTCATTGTGTTTTTAGCTTGCTTTGTTATTTGACGTTTTTTTGTTAAGTATGTTAGGTAATTGTAGCTATGGTGGATACATTCCTGATGCGGACCAAAATATCCATATATGATATTATTTGATGTATGAGGTTATTTGTGGTAAGCGACCTCATTTCGGGGAGAGGGTGTTCCTCCTGGAAGATGAGCGAGCTGTGTCGTGTCTTTATGAATTGAGCGAGCTGGTATGTATAGGGTAGCGATCTGTAGTATGGGGATGGGTTCTCATATAGGGTCGCGATCTCTTATGGTTTGAGTTGTGTACTTGAGCTTGGTTGTGGGCTTTATGAATGATTAAGCCTGTGGGTTTAAGGTGAGTAATTTATGTGATTTTTTGTGGGCTGTATAAAGGGCCCAGGCCTATTACGTTAAAGAGATTTGTTATATATGGGAACTTAATATGCAGGGAGAGTCCCAATTGTAAGTCGGTTGCAGAGTTGTGATATGAATAGAATTATGGTTATAGAAGGTAACCCTAGATTGGGAGGCACTTCCCCTATCTCTATAAAAGGAGGCGTATGCCTCTCATTATTTTCCTAAGTTGATATCGCTTTATCATATTATTATTTATTCAAGAGAAGGATTGAGTGTTTTGAACTTGCTTTTGACTTAAGCATCGGAGGGCCTAACGGGCTCGAAATCTGACCCGTTCAAGGCGCTGTTTTGCAGGACTAGCTAGGTCGCCAGGAGATCTGTGGAAAGCTTGGCAGGTTGCTGTGACGTATTCGGAGGATATTTAGGTCGCTGATCTCTATTTTGAGGTTAGTACCCCTATATTTGGTAACCCAACTTTTTGGACTTATCAAATTGGCGCCGTCTGTGGGAAAGAGGGACATCGAGTCCTTGAGCGAAAGGCGTGAGAAATCTCATAAACCAAACATGAAGGATAATATAATACCCAGAACCTTGCACTACGGTTCTGAGTCGGACAAGAAAAAAAAGAAGACCGGGATGGTAGGCATCGATGAAGAAGATGTGACAAAAGGAGGGCAGACACCTCCACAGGTGGATTCAGCATTTGATTAGCACATATTTGTCCTTATTTTTAGTAGTATTATAGCTTGTTTTTCTTATTGTTTTTGGTATAAGTTGGGTAGTTTAAGCTTTAATTCGTATATTTGTACTCTCAGCTTATTTTTCCGCTTTTTGACCTAGATTGATGCAAATAAGTGATTATTTGTGACTTTTCACTTTACAGCTAAGTAACCAGAAGAGTTTAGCACGTAATAGACGAAGTTCGATGTTCAAGAATAGAAAAACAAGCTTTCCGGTGAAACGAGTAGTAAAAGATAGAGAACCGAGATAGTCTCTCTGTCGCGTCGATCGACGCGAGCATCGACGCGAGTCACCGCCCGTGATGATCGACGTCAAGCCGACGCCCTGCCGATGTAACTTTCTGAAGCGTCGATCTTAGACGCGTTGACCGACGCAGCGTCGACGCAACTCTCTGAAGCATCGATCCAAGCACGCGTCAGTCGACGCACCCGCCCAGCCAACGCGCACACCCAGGCCGCGTCGACGCCGAGAGACAGCCTGCATCGATCGACGCAGCGTCGACGCGATGGCCCAGTTTCACGATTTTAGGGTTTCTTGTGTCCCAAGTCATGAAATAACTATATAAACCTTTTATATTTCGGATTAAATATACAACCACCACCCAAGACACTTACATAGGGTTGAGAAACCTATTTTCAACACCCTACAACATATTTTCAAGATCTACGTCGAAGATTCAAGATCCGAAGCACCAAGAAGAAGAGGTTCGTTCAAGTTCTGATTTTTCGACGAAGAGTAACCACCAACAACCAGGATTGGCGGAGAACTTTCAGCACCTTTAGCTACTTAATAAGTTCTCTAAAGTCTAGTTATTCTTAGTTTAATTCTAGATAATTTATGTTTAATTATTTTGTTTGAGTTTCTAGTTTCGTTAATTTATTTCGAATCGTTTGAACCATTGAATCGCTGAGCCTTTGAACCTTAGAATTCTAATTTTAATATTAATTAGTCACTGCGTTTATTCTCTTGCTCATGCTTGGTGATGATTTGTTCATGATTAATTTAATTATTTCTTTAGTTTTGATAATTAGTTGATAATTGGTTATTGCTATGTTATTTCTTGAGAATTTTGAGATTGATCTTATTGTTCTTGAGAATCACATGTTTAGTTTAAATCGTAGTATTTCATGCATGATAGATAATTAATTTAGAATTTATTTGCTTTAAAAAATCCCTAGATTAATAATTTTTAGATAATTTAGTTT
>BMAC01000548.1:842155-859811 GCA_014905375.1 Phtheirospermum japonicum
ACAGTACAATAATGGTCAAGATGATGATACACTGGACGATGAATATGAGGATGAAAACGAGTTTCATGAGGATGATTATTATGAGGATGGGGACACTTTTGGAGGAAGACGTGCGAATTTTGGAGGAAGACATGCCCCTCGATATCAAAACATACGAAAACAAGGTGACCTCGCATGTCCAACCATTGGACCATATAGCTCAGCGATAGTTTTAGGCCAAGCGGCTAGGAACTACAACTTGAGGACCGACGATTTGAATAGACTACCTTCTTTCTATGGTGCCGAATGAAGATCCACTCGAGTTCATTCGAGAATTTTACATAGCACTATCTGGGATTCAAGATCGAGGACTCAGTGAAGGACAGCTTAGAATGAGATACTTCCCTAGTACCCTGAAGGATAAAGCGAAATGATGGTTTAATCAATTACAACCTAATTCCCTAAACAATTGGGGGATGGTTTACAAGAAATTTGTGGGAAGATTTTACTCAGCCCAAACGACGATAAAGTTGAGGAGGGAAATTTCCAACTTCGAGCAATTGGATGGCGAATTGTTTCACGAGGCATGGGATCGTTTTAAGGAGCTCCTAAATGCATGTCCACACCATGGTAACAATGACGAAATGGTCAACAATTACTTTTATGAAGGATTATTGCTGAATTTCAAGCAACAAGTGGAAACACGAGCAGGAGATTTCGGGGTCTTAACCGCGGAGGAAGCACGAGATCTTTTTGAATTAATAAGTGACAAGTCGAGGCAAATAAGTTCAAGGCCTCGAAAGCTTAGAGTGAATGAGGTTTCAGTTGCGCGAGCAGAGGATGACAAGATTGATAAACTTACAAAGCAAGTGGAGTTGTTGACGAACATGATGATGAAGCAACAATCGCAACCTTCACAAGAGACATGTGGAATTTGTGGAGCATTTGGACATGGAGCGAATGCGTGTTCGGTGACTTTTGATGATGAATCGAACATAGAGGTCAACGCCGTGCAAAATTTCCAACACAACAATTCTGGGCAGAAACCCACAAACCAATTTCAGGCACAGCGTGATTCTCCCTTTTTCAAGTGGGGTCCTGAGAACCCACATTATGCGCCTATTAAGCGACAGACCGACCCACGGTACCTTCCTTCACCGCCGCCGCCTACGAAGGGGCAAATGTCAAACCCGGTTAAACCAAATGATCAATTGTTAGTTTGGAAACAAAATCAAGTGACTGAGACGCTCATTAATAGAGAGGGACTTGTAAAAGTGAATGCAAAGATAGATGACCTCTCAAAAAAGGTGAATAGTATTGACAGTCTCTCTAGGATAGTGCATGATCTTGCTAAGAGTGTGGAGAGGATTGATAGGACGATAGGACAATTGGCGGCTGACATTGAGAGATCAAATAAGGAAAAGGACAAGTTTTCGAGTCAAACGGAGCAAGCCTCAGCGATTAAAGTCCTACGCAGTGGAAAAGTGATCGATAATAGAGTCGAGATAAATGACGGAGGGGATGAAGAAATGACGGAGAGTCCAACACCGGCATCGCCAAAGGGAGATGAATCCAAGCCGATAGAACAATTGCATAAGACACCAAAACCTTACGTTCCGGGATCTTTGAAGGGGAAGCTCACAAACAAGGCTCTCACTTCGCCGATAGTCGAAAAAGTTCCATTTCCAAGCCGTCTTCGACCAGCAAAAGAAAATAAGAAGTTCATGGAGCTTTACAACTTGCTGAAGAACGTCAACATGAACCTTCCTCTTTTGGATGTAATCAAAACGATGTCGGCATATGTGAAGTTCTTCAAGGAGCTTGCTACAAGACATAGGCATTCGGAGACAAATCATTACGTTCCTCTAATGAAGGAGGTGAGTGCGTTATGCAAGCAACCACTGCCTACGAAGGAGAAGGACCCTGGAAGCTTTTGTGTCAATATTACATTGGAGAATGGGCAACAAGCGCGCGGAATGCTCGATATTGGCGCGGGAATTAACTTAATGCCGCATTTCCTTTATAAGCAATTTGATTTAGGACCATTGAAGCCGACAATAGAAGACGTTTTGGTGAAAGTAGGTGAATTAATAATACCAGTTGATTTTGTAGTTTTAGATGTTGGAGAGATGTCGAGTGAGGACAAGGGGCATACTATTCTTTTAGCCCGTCCATTTTTATCTACCTCCCATGCGGTGATTGATGTGAACAAAGGGAGGATGAGCATGTCTGTTTTGGGAGAGACGGTTACTTTTTCTTTGCGAGATGTGAATAATTGACCTGCGCCATTAATGGAAGAAGAAGAATGTTCGTTCGTTGACCCGGTAGATGCATGCGTCTGAGAGCTTAAGAGCATAATGGTTTTGGACGAGATGAACGTCGAGGACGACAATGATTTTCTTAGCAGGGAGGAGGTAGCCGAGCTATTTGGTATTGGTTTTCGTGACATTGGAGCAGACCTTGCGATTATGGACCCCAATGAAACATCTGAGAAGGAGTTTCAAGCGAGTGACATGGTGGAGCTAGGTGATCCACCGCAAGTCGAGTATTGATCGTTGAAACGCGTCGAGCATGCGACGTAAAATGTTGCGCTTCTTGGGAGGCAACCCAAGAGTTAGTTTTTCTTTAATTTTTATTTCGATTTTTTTTACTTTATTTTTTGTTTTTATTGTGTCAATTTTCGTGGTGCGTTTATGTGTGTGTTAATGTGCAGAAAATCCGATTTTACGATTTCATCTCCGCTGATCGAGGTCGCAATCCGACCCAATTTAGCCGCACTCCGGAAACCTTTTGATGAGCCGCAATCCAGCCTGATTCAATTCCACACGATGTACCACCGGGCACTTGCGTGCAACACAATTGACTACAATCGCTTTTAATTAAAGACAATTCCAATCACGAGTTCAAGACAAAGAATTATTGCACAAACATTTTGGAAAGACTCAACTATCGATTTTTCAGGGATGTTTTCTTATCTCCCTCGCTTTTATTTTCTTTATATTTATGGCATTAAAGAGATTGCCACATTTTTAAAGGGGGGGATGGTTGAGTGTGAATTATAGTTGAAATTTGTGCAAATTTAATTTTTTTTGGGGTTTGTAGTGCTAGATTTTACGTGATTGATCACTATTTTTGCGCTGTATTGTGTTTGTATGGCTTGTCTGTCAAACTTAGCTAAGTATGATTTGAGGTTTTTGTCTTTTGAGCGTGCATAAGTGCATAAATTTTTCAAAATTATTATTATATATTTGTAAAACGGTACTTGGACGCAATTGATTTCGCGAAACCTTAAAAGCACCGTCAATTCAAAACTTTTTCATGCAAAAAGCCTATAAGTAGCCTGATTGATTATCATCTTTGCATGTGCGTGAATAAGTTTCAGTCTTGATATCTCTTTGATACTGCTGTGTGTAGTTGACTTTGAAAATGAGGTTAAGGCACAGAAAAAAACCCTATTCCGTCCATATCCGTATATTTTAGCCACTATAAATTCCGAATGAGCCCCTCATAGCCAAATAATCCATGCCTTTAGCCTTGAGTGATTTTATTGAGTCGACCTCTACTAACTCATTAAAAGCGTGGGGTAGGAGTTCGCTATTTTTATTGGTTATTAGTGTTTTGGAATTTTTGTTAGAAATTTATGAATTATTGTAATTTAGGACCATCATCCTAAAAAAAGAGGAAAAAAAAACGACGACCCCATAAAAAATTATAATAAGGGGGATAAAAAAAAAGAAAAAAAAAGGGGATGGTGAGTCTTGTTGATTCGTGTTTAGTCATTGCCTACGCGCTAATAAAGGCTTGTGTTTTATTGTTTATTTTATGAAGCCTAATATTTAAGTGGCAAGAGTTGTGTTGAAAAGAAGAATCATATCTCGAGCTTCAATTTTATTTAAGTGGTTTGAGCAACAAGTCGGTTTTAGAGTTTCGAGTTGAGAAATAGCCTAAGTATAAGGCTATGTTATGAGTGTTTAGTGAGTTTTTTTATTTTTGAACGAGGTGAAGCACTTTGCTTCGTGATTAGATTAAGTTGAGTGAGTTAGCCACACGACTTAAATATTCCATACCCGTCCAAAGAGCCTTACACTACAACCCGTAAAGACCTTTTCTGATTCTTAGTTTTGACAGCACACTTAATTTGCGGTTGAGAGGAGATTAATTTTCGGTTCTTGTTTATTGTGCTTGTATTTGAATTGTTTGAGCGTATACATGTCCTATGCAGCAATGCTCGAGTGCTTTTGAGCGCACACCCTATATAATACACTTTTGTGAGGATGCATGAATTCGATTTTGAAGCGACAATGTAATAGGGTGGATTGTTTGAAGTTGCATTGCATGTACCTATATTTTCAAAATTATTTAAGTAGCATCGCACGACTCATTGCTTGGAATGATTTACAATTCTTGCTGTACTTTGAATCTATCGTTCGTTCGAGGACGAACAAACCAATTAAGCGTGGGGTAGTTGGTTAGCACATATTTGTCCTTATTTTTAGTAGTATTATAACTTGTTTTTCTTATTGTTTTTGGTATAAGTTGGGTAGTTTAAGCTTTAATTCGTATATTTGTACTCTCAGCTTATTTTACCGCTTTTTGATCTAGATTGATGCAAATAAGTGATTATTTGTGATTTTTCACTTTACAGCTAAGTAACCGGAAGAGTTTAGCACGTAATAGACGAAGTTCGATGTTCAAGAATAGAAGAACAAGCTTTCAGGTGAAACGAGTAGCAAAAGATCGAGAACCGAGATAGGCTCTCTGTCGTGTTGATCGACGCTCCGTTGATGCTTCGTCGACGAGAGTCACCGCCCGCGACGATCGACGTCAAGCCGACGCCCTGCCGACGTAACTTTCTGAAGCGTCGATCTTAGATGCGTCGACTGACGCAGCGTCGACGCAACTCTCTAAAGCGTCGATCCAAGCAAGCGTCAGTCGACGCACCCTCCCAGCCGATGCGCACACCCAGGCCGCATCAACGCCGAGAGACAGCCTGCGTCGATCGATGCAGCATCGACGGGACGGCCCAGTTTCACGATTTTGGGGTTTCTTGTGCGCCAAGTCATGGAATAACTATATAAACCCTTCATATTTCGTATTAAATATACAACCACGACCCAAGACACTTACCTAGGGTTGAGAAACCTATTTTCAACACCCTACAACATATTTTCAAGATCTACGTCGAAGATTTAAGATCCGAAGCACCAAGAAGAAGACGTTCGTTCAAGTTCTGATTTTTCGACGAAGAGCAACCACCAACAACCCGGATTGGCGGAGAACTTTCAGCACCTTTAGCTACTTAATAAGTTCTCTAAAGTCTAGTTATTCTTAGTTTAATTCTAGATAATTTATGTTTAATTATTTCATTTGAGTTTCTAGTTTCGTTAATTTATTTCGAATCGTTTGAACCATTGAATCGCTGAGCCTTTGAACCTTAGAATTTTATTTTTAATATTAATTAGTCGCTGCGTTTTTTCTCTTGTTCATGCTTGGTGATGATTTGTTCATGATTAATTTAATTATTTCTTTATTTTTGATAATTAGTTGATAATTGGTTATTGCTATGTTATTGCTTGAGAATTTTGAGTTTGATCTTATTGTTCTTGAGAATCACATGTTTAGTTTAAATCGTAGTATTTCATTCATGATAGATAATTAATTTAGAATTTATTTGCTTTAAAAAATCCCTAGATTAATAAATCTTAGATAATTTAGTTTGAAGCTTTAGTTAATTAATTAGAATAAATTAGTTAGTTTAAAATACTTAGTTGATGCTTTTAAATTTATTAGTAGTTGATAATTTTCAAAAACCAAATTTATACAAGTTCTCGTGTTAAACATTGTGATTAAACAAACATTAAAAATTCCGAATGCCAGTCCTTGAGAGACGACTCGAGTTAAGCTTGTCAAACCTACACGCGATCCCGTTATTTTACGGGCGAGCTATTAGATTTCTGACAATTATTTATAAAGTAGGCACACACAAAAGCTCGAATCAGCATTCCAAGGCTTGAATGGCACACCACCGCCCTCTCCAAAGCATCGCAAAAGGAAGGAACCAGTGGACGTTTTGAAGACACCGGAGGTGGTAGCACAAAAGGCGATCCACTTCGGGATAGAAGAGTGGAAGAACTTACCCAAGAACAAACCTTGCCAGGTCGATAAAGGATTCTTAGAAGGGCTTATGGATTTTGTGCCTTGGGAGAGACAGGAAGAATTGCATAGATATCTGACAGGCGAGTTGGATACTCGGAAAGAGAGGAGGGACGAACTTAATAACAAGAAGGAGGAAAAATCGATAACCAGGAAGGAAAAACAAAATGAAAGATCTCGAGCCAGGAGAGCTTCTCGCGGAAAAAAGGAACAAAGTAAACGTAAGCACGGAGACACATCTAGCTCTACCGCATCTACAACGCGCAAGCATAAAGAAAAGGGAGTAAAGGTGAGGCGAGGGCATTACAGGCGACCAGGTCGCCGACATGACAAACACACCAGTGAGAGCGAAACCCAGACCTCAGAAACGGACGGTGAGTCTCGGGATAAAACCCGTAAGAGTCGTGGCAGGAATAACGAAGGAAGGGACAAAAACAAGGTGGGAACAGGGAATAAGGCTTTTAGAGATTTACAGGAAGTTATGCTGAAACTACAGAAGCGAGTAGAAGGAGAAACATTTGATGGGGATGAGGGTCACCCCTTTTCAGAGGATATATTGCGGGCTGTAGTGCCTAGGGGGTATAAGGACTTAGAGTTTCAGTATCGGGGAGTGACGGATCCAACCGAACACTTACAGCTCTTCGGAAATGCAAGGATGTTGCGCAGTTACACAGATGCTGTGGCGTGTCGGGCCTTTGTGTCCACCTTGAGAGGAATTGCACAAAATTGGTTCTATCAGCTCCCACAAGGGAAAGTTACTAGTTATCAGGTGTTGCGAGCTGCATTCTTGAAGCAGTTTTCCAGCGTGAGGCAGAGTGCGAAGACAGCACAGTCGCTCTTTAACATGGTGCAGCGACCTAACGAGATGCTTAAAAAATATGTCAACATGTTTACCAGTGCCACTTTAGAAGTGCCCATGGCTACCGATGAGATGAAGGCTGGGGCTCTACACCACGGATTGTGGAGAGAGGACTTATGCAAGTCTTTGGTTAAAAAAGAGGCGCAAACATATGATGATGTTCTGGCAAGATGCCATAAGTAAGTACAGGTGGAGGAAGCAGAAGATGAACATCGGGCACGTTTCAGCAGAGAGGTTGCGGATACTGTGGATAGTACGTCCAGAAGAGAGTTGAGAAGAGAACCAAGAAGGATAGTGCGCGGGCTCGTAAGCCCGAACACCGTGATGAGTAGAAGGCCAGAGGAGAGTGTGCGAAGTCTAAGGGAAGAAGATTTTACACCATTGGCTTATCCACGAGCTAGGGTATTTGCTATCATGGAGCGCTCAGTACCTAACGCTATAAAGTGGCCGGAAGATCGCATGCCAATTCCTACTAATCCTAAGACCACTTTCTTCTTCTTATTTCATAATAATTATGGGCACTCCACCGAAGGTTGCAGACACCTTAAGGAGGAAATAGAAAGACTCATAAAGGCTGGACACCTGAAGGACGTAATCTATAGAGAGAGAGAGCCAAGAGGGTTGGGGCGACCGCTGCCCCCTCCACCGCCAAGAGATCCACCCCAGAATCAGGTCGCAAGACAAACACAACAGGGGAATCAGGGACGTGATGATCCACGAAGGAACAAAGGGAGGATAAACATGATCTCGGGCGGTCCGACAGATGGTGATTCCAATAGTGCGCGGAGAAAACATGTTATGTCAGCTCGCTCAAGAACATGGGAAGTCGCTAGTGTGAGCCGACTGTCTCAAGTTGTAAGACCAATCATCTCTTTTGGTTCTGATGACCGACGGGGGCTACAGGAAGATCATAACGATGCACTGGTGATTGAGGCTGAGGTCACATGATATGAAGTAGGCAGGATCTTTGTGGATAATGGGAGCTCAGTAAATATTATATACACAGATTGTCTCGAGCAAATGGAATTAGAGAAAAAGGTACGATCCGTGAATACACCTATATATGCTTTCAATGGAGCACAAGTGAATACGGAGGGTGAGCTTACATTGACTGTGGGATTGGGAAAGGGGAATTGCGAGTAGAGAAGAATTTAAAATTTTTAATAATTCGAGGGAGGTCGGCCTATAACGCTATATTAGGGCGACCTGCCCTCAATGCCTTTTGAGCGGTAACATCGACCTATCAAATGAGCATTAAGTACACAGTGGGTAATAAAATGGGAGAAATCGTTATAGAACAGCAGGTCGCGAGATCCTGCTATCATATGGCGGTCAGAAGAGGCTTGGCGAAGAACAAGCGCGAAAGAATTGACGAACAGACGGAGGGAGTACTCAGTGCAAAGAAGATGAAGAAACATGAGAATTCTGTCCAACCCAACGAAGAACTGATGGAAATTTCATTAGAGGAAGGTCGCCCAGAATATATTATGAGGGTAGGAACTCTAATACCCGAGGTGTTAAGGGACGAGCTGGTAAAGTTACTAAGAGAGTTTCGGGATGTATTTGCGTTTGGTGATAGAGAGTTAACATGGGTGTCTCCGGAGGTCGAACATCATCATTTGAATGCAGATCCGGAGGCGAGGTTAGTAAAGCAGAAGAGGAGACATTTTGGGCCAGAGCTGGATAAGATAATCGAAGAAGAAGTCCAAAAATTGTTGAAAGATGGCCACATAAGAGTGATTCAATTCCTGGAATATTTGTCTAACGTAGTAATGGTGCCAAAGCCGACACAAAAGTGGAGAATGTGTATAGATTTTCCCAATCTTAATAAAGTTTGCCCGAAGGATCATTATCCTTTGCCACGGGTTGATCAGTTAGTAGACTCTACTTCAGGATGCGAGCTGTTGAGCATGATGGATGCTTCACAGGGGTATCACCAAATACCCCTTGCGAAAGAAGATCAGCCTAAGGTGAGTTTTATCACTTCCACAGGGACGTATTGTTTTGTATCTATGCCCTTTGGCTTGAAGAATGCAAGAGTGACCTATCAGCGATTGGTGGATCGAATGTTTAAACATCTTCTAGGGTCCACCATGGAAGTTTATGTTGATGATATGCTGGTTAAGAGTACGAGGGCAGAGTCTCATGTGGAAGACTTGCGAAAGACGTTTGTTATTTTGAGATAGTTTGGGATGAAACTTAATCCCAAGAAGTGTGCATTCGGCGTGCGGTTCGGTAAATTTTTGGGATACATGGTGACGGAAAGGGGAATCGAGGTCAATCCAGAGAAGGTGCGAGCTGTAGTAGAGATGCCACACCCTCGCACAGTGCGGGAGGTTCAGGTACTTACCGGGCGGATAGCTAGCCTCAGTCGTTTTATTTCTAGGTCGGTAGAGAGAGGCGTCCTATTTTTCAGAGCATTAAGGAAAGGGTCTAAGTTTGAATGGACGGAAGAAGTGGCCAAGGCATTCGACGAGCAGAAGAAGTACTTGGCTGAGATACAACTTTTGACTAAACCAATGCCCGAAGAAGATTTGATCTTGTACATATCGGTAGGCGAGGTCGCCGTGAGTTCAGTATTGATCAGGGAAGAGGCGGGTGTTCAAAAACCTATTTATTATATTAGCAGGATGTTACGGGGAGCTGAGTTAAAATATTCCGGGCTGGAGAAAGGGGTTTTTGCATTGATTTGCACAGCGAGGAAATTGCGACCATATTTTCTGAGCTATAGAGTGAAGGTACGCACCAATTTAGCCCTTAAGCAGGTTTTGGGCAATCCAAATGTATCGGGGAGGTTGGTAAAGTGGGCTGTAGAGTTGAGCGAGTATGATGTGGTGTATGAGCCGAGAATAGATATCAAAGTGCAAGTATTAGCAGATTCCTTGCAGGAAATGACACGACCAGCTAATGCGGATGAAGAAGTAAAGGCATGGACGCTGTATACCGATGGTTCGACTATGGTGTCAGAAGCGGGATTGGGCATTGTGTTAACCAGCCCGGAAGGGGAAAATCTAGAGTTCGCAATTAAGTTAGGATATAAGGCATCCAATAATGAGATGGAGTACGAAGCGGTGTTACAGGGTATCAGGATGCACATGATCTAGGAGTGCAAAGGTTGTGGGCATATACAGACTCTCAGTTAATAGCCTGCAGTTCGATGGATCCTTTGAAGCTAAAGAAGAATGGATGGCAGTATATTTAAATAAGTTGTGGGAAGAGGCAG
The DNA here is from genome assembly GCA_014905375.1 of Phtheirospermum japonicum. Taxonomy (NCBI): domain Eukaryota; kingdom Viridiplantae; phylum Streptophyta; class Magnoliopsida; order Lamiales; family Orobanchaceae; genus Phtheirospermum; species Phtheirospermum japonicum. Next base: position 852,370 of record BMAC01000548.1, read on the forward strand.
CTCGTTTTGAAGAATTTAAATTAGAACACTTACCGCGATCTGAGAACGTATGGGCGGATCAGCTCGCCCGGATAGCAGGAGCACTGGGGACTTGTGGTACTCGGAGAATTACATTAATGGAGTTGGACCACAGTAGTATGGGTAAAGGAGAAGAAGTTATGGAAATCGAGGTAAAAGATGATTGGCGCACGCCTATATGGGACGTTCTTGCCAAAGCAAGGGAGGGAGTGGAAAAATTGACGGCAAAGAAAACCAGAACGGTAGCTCATTTTTCTGTGATAAACGAGGAATTATATAAAAGGTCGCGATTTGGACCTTTTCTGAAGTGCTTAGCTAAGGAGAAAGGACTAGAAGTGCCAAGGGAGATACATGAGGGGTATTGTGGCGATCACGCGAATGGAAAGGCGTTAGTGGGCATAACGTTGCGGGCTGGTTTCTTTTGGCCAGGGATGAAAGATATGGCTAGCGAGCTGGTGAAAATGTGAAGAAAATGTCAGATGCACGCTCCGGTCATTCATATACCAGCAGAGGAGATGATGACAATGAGCTCGCCGTGCCCATTTGCGCAATGGGGGATTGATTTCGTGGGACCTTTCCCAAAAACTCTGGGCAACAAGGAACATTTAGTAGTGGCAGTCGATTATTTTACAAAATGGGTGGAGGCTGAAGCGGTTACAGGGATCAGCGAGCAACATATGATGGATTTTATTTTTAACAACATCTTTTGCAGGTTTGGGGTACCGCGAGTGCTGGTGTGAGATAATGGGACCCAGTCCAATGGGAGAAAAATACGGAAGTGGTGTGAAGAGATGGGGATGAAGCAGCGATTCGCTTCTGTGGCACACCCTCAAACTAATGGTCAAGTAGAAGTCACTAACCGTATAATTGTGCAGGGTCTTAAGTTGCGATTGGAAAAAACAGGCGAGCATTGGGAAGAGGAGCTCGCATCCATTTTGTGGGCCTATCGGACAACTCCCCGAACCTCCACGGGGGAGTCACCGTTCAGTCCGGTGTATGGTATGGACGCGGTTATTCCAGCCGAAATAGTAGGGGGCTCGCAGTGGTTGGCAGCGTTCAATATGGAAGAAAATGAGAGACTAGCTCGGGGAGCAATTGAGACTATTGACGAAATACGAGATAAAGCGGCAGATCGGGTCGAATGTTATAAGCGAAAAATACAAGCTGCTTTCAGCAGACGAGTTAAGCATCGTTGTTTCCAGGTGGGCAACTTGGTATGGAGGCGAGCTGATGCCTTGCGATTGACTAGAAAATTGGAGCCGAACTGGGTCGGGCCATTCAAAGTTATAAAAGTGTTGCGAGGTGGAGCCTATATATTGGAAGATCCAGCTGGAAAGGCCTTACCTAGGAGCTGGAACGTGAGTCACTTGAAGAAGTATTATGCGTAGAGGGCGGATTACTGCGGCGGACAAGCTATCTCTTGACTAGAGTGTGTTTCTCCTGCACGAGTAGATTGTGGTTTGGAAGAGTTTGTGTGAGCTATTGTGTTGTTATGGAGGGAGAAGCTATCTCTTGACTAGAGTGTGTTTCTCCCGCACGAGTGGATTGTGGTTTGGAAGAGTTTGTGCGAGCTATTGTGTTGTTATGGCGGGAGAAGCTATCTCTTGACTAGAGTGTGTTTCTCCCGCATAAAAGTTGGTTGGAGAGTGTTTTATGTGAGCAATTGTGTTATTGTGATGGGAGAAGCTATCTCTCGACTAGAGTGCTTCTCCCGTATGAGACTTATATTTTGAAATATATAATACATGGAGTTTTATGAGCTATTTTGTCCTTTATATTTAGTGATTGAGATGGTTAACTTACATGTCTTATCTTTTGAATGATTTTGAATGTAAGTGTTCGACGTACATGTTTTTTTTGTACTGAATAGTTAATGTGCTTTGAATAATTGGATTGTTATACAGTGTGATCTATATTATTTGGTTATGTTGGCGGTTTGGTATAAGTTTCATGGTGCAGGTTTGCAAGTGCTAGGGAGTTAAGTCATACATATATCGAATAAAATAAAAGTATGTCTGCAGGAATAATAAGAGTAATTATACAGGTTTCTTAGACAGCTTTCTCAGAAACTGAAGGTAAGGGGTTTGTCGTGCTCGGTTCAGCGACAGAGGGTTCAGCAGCGGATGTATCTTCAGGTGGCACGTCTAGCTCAGTTGAAAGGTTAGCAGAGAGGATGGCTCGGCCTTGGCATGATACCCACCATTTAGCAGTTGTGGGCTGCTTAAAATCGCCTTTCCAGGTACTGAAGGGGGTTATCTGATCGACGATGGCCTTCACGTCCGGATCATAGGTGACGTTCTTGGCTGTGAGCTGTTCCTTGACTATCCTTATGGTGTTGCGAACCCATTCTCTACTCCCCACCGTCATCTTGCCAAGGTATAGTGTTGACTTCCTGAAGGATTTGATTAGCTCCTCTCGGTATGAACTGATGAATTTTCGGCCTACCTCGCTCAATAAGAAGGTCCGGCGACCTTCAACAATGCCTTGCTTACGACCCTCGTCGATGCCCTGCTCGCGGGCTGCTTGAATTTGTTCTTCTCTGGTTCGCATGACCTCAACAAGTTTGTTGACTTGCTCTCGAAGTTCGTTGGCCATGCGAGTTGTCTCATCCTTCAAGTTGGCCACTTGACTTTTTAGGAGACCGTTCTCCTCATCGCTTGCATTTAGACGTTTGCGAGTTTCATCCAGTACGCCCTGCGTCAAGGAAAGCTATTTTGTTTGCTGTTCAGCTTGGGCAGTTAGCTCTTCGCAGGATTTCTTCAACTCACTGTCTTCAGCGCGGGCTGCGAGTTGGACGGCCACCGTGGAGAATAGGGCGTGTAGCTGTTTTCGACAAACGTAAGCAAGGGGTAAGATTAATACTTATCGCACAGGGTGGTTTGGGAGTCAGAGTAGGGCGGAAAGTATACCTGGGTCCGAGCGCGTTCTTGGAGGAGTATCCTTATGGCAGCCGCATCCTCGCATTTGGCCAAGTCCTTTTCTAGGTTCGGTGAGCTGGATGTAGCGCCGCCGAAGGTCTTGCGGAGTCGCCTTCATTTTGGAGTGGGGGAGTCAGGTCGCCTAGCAGCAGTTCGGATGGGTCGTTTCCCCTTGGAAGTCTTTTTGATTGGTTGGTTCTCTTCAAGCTCGTCTTCGGCTTCGGGGTTCATTTCTGCTCCGAATGCTTCATTCAGAATTTCGTCTACACTAATTGACGGTGGGGGCACCGAGGTAATCTCAAGTTGTTGCTCGGTCTGCGTCACAATTTCTACCGAGCTCGAGGAAACGCAAGCTTCGCAAAAGGTATCTGTGAACAAGAGTGAAATATTAGTATGGAGTGTAATTGTTATAAGATTAATGTAGCATTTGTAACGCAGGAGACTTACCGAACTCTGATCGAGTTAATGCAAGGTCCGGGTCGAGGGGGCGAGAGTCAATGCCCACATATCTAAAGATTTTGGACTTTCTGGTGAGCAGCACCACGTGAAATGGGCGCTTTCTCCACACTGCGAGCTGATCGGAGTATTTCTGGTATAAAATGGGAGAATGCTTAAGGCTAGGTGGATTGGATTGTTTTGGGGTATGATCTAGTAGCCCGGTTATAAAAGGCCAGTCTTCAGTATTATGGATAAAGAAGAAGTTTGTTTTCCACTCGGGGACTTTATTGGAGGGATTTACTAGAAAGCGGGCTTTGCCGCTGCGAGTAGCGAGGTAAAAAGAGTGGCTTTGATATTTTATTTGGAAGCAAAAATGAAAAAAGTCGGGGTCGGGCTGAGTATTGTATTATTTACATAGTATAATATAGCCTGCCAGATATTTCAATGTACAAAAGTGAAATGTCAATGTAGAATTGGTGCGGGGGAACCTAAATCCCGCCCTGAGCAGCTCGTCATACAGGGTTATGTGATTGGGTGATGGTCGCAAGGGGTCAAAATGAAGTATGTCAGGTAAGACCATCTAGGCTGTCTCAGGTAGGTTGATTGTTCGTTGAAAGAATTTTAATACCTCTGGTTCAGGGAGTAACCAATAGTTATCCTTGGTCGATCTCGTTGAAAGAGATGAGGGAGGTAAGTCGCTGGCTTCTAGGTAGCGAGCTATGGTTACAAGATTTTCAAGAAAATTCTCGCAAGGAGGGGCAGCGGCGGTTCGACGTAAAGGAATGCCCTTTGGAACGTTTGCTAAAGTTAAGGGGGTGGGAGAAGTGGTTTCGGGGAAAGTTTCACCCTCTGTCTCATCGCGGGGACTGGAGACGGGATATGGGGGCCGAGTACGTCTCCTATGGAGGATGTACGGGTTTTCGCTAGGGTTGGAGTCAGGTGTTAGACATGGGTTTTGGGAATTGGGATCGGAGGATGCTATATGCATCATAAATTCAAGCATACAGAGAAAGACAATATAAAACACAGCAATTCAGCAACTAATCAGATACGATGCGCTACTTATGCAAATTAAAATCTATTAATAGAAAGAGGGAATGGAGACTTACCCATTTTTAGTATCTTGGAGGTCGGCGACGGGTTTTTGAATTTATTGATGTTTTGGGGAAATTTTGAGAAGTATGAGCTTTGTTGCAGAGCGGGTATGGCGATGTATCTTGGATGAAGGGAAAATGAGAGAGATGAAGGGTTTTTGTGTTGGGCGGCGGAAAGCTGATGGGACAGGTAGGAGCGGGAAATAATTAGGGCTATCAGGAATGTTTTGGGCCATTTATTTCGGGCCCACTGAGTTTATTATACTCCGAGAAAGTAAAGAAGTGACACGTGTTCGACATAGTGGCAGATGGCATTTAATGAGGTTTAAAAGAGATGTGACGGATAAAGAAAGGTGTGTTTTGACTTTGGAGTTATTCATGATGACATTTTTGAAATTATTAAATTTGAGTGTTAGTTCGGGTCGGAGAATAACAATTATATGTTGTGATAATTGGGGACTTGGACTGGGGGACTCGCAGGTCGTTTCTGGCGGGATACTCATTTTGCAATAGTGGGTGAACTCAGTGAGCTGATATTCTGGAGGTCGCAGGTACATTTGATAGTAAGTTGATCAGTGTTATAGCTCGGTTAGTCGAGCTATGTGATTTCGATAAATGGTAAGGCATGGTTGTTTATGTGTATGTGTTTCACTGTTATATTTAATGGTTGTGCTTGTTTGATTTCATTTTACATGTTCTATCTGATTTCGTGCCTTAATCAGCTAGAACATGGGGGACTAGCTGATGCGGACCAAGATGTCCATATATGATATTATTTGATGTATGAGGTTATTTGTGGTAAGCTACCTTATTTCGGGGAGAGGGTGTTCCTCCTGGAAGATGAGCGAGCTGTGTCGTGTCTTTATGAATTGAGCGAGCTGGTATGTATAGGGTAGGGACCTGTAGTATGGGGATGGGTTCTCATATAGGGTCGCGATCTCTTATGGTTTGAGTTGTGTACTTGAGCTCGGTTGTGGGCTTTATGAATGATTAAGCCTGTGGGTTTAAGGTGAGTAATTTATGTGGTTGTTTTTGGTGGGCTGTATAAAGGGCCCAGGCCTGTTACTCCTCAAATTTCGAACATGTGTGATGGAGGCTTCGTTAATCGAAATGGGATCGTTAGTAACCACAATCCGAATTCCACTCCGTATGGAGGATATGGTGCTACCAATCACTTCCTAAATATGCACAATCCGACATCCGGTCCATATGGGGTTTTTAATGCTCCCAACCAATGCACGAACATGTATGGAGGTCAAACTCCGACTCCCGGCTCGTTTGGTGTTCCCCAAATTCCCCCTTTAACCGCTAAAGATCACGAGGTTTATGAGTCATTTGGCGGTCCGATCTCCAATGTCATAAGTGGCCCGCCCATCCGCACCATGGAGGATGCTAATAGACCATTTGTGAGGCCGATTTACGTTGGTACCGACAATAGTTTCCCCCCTCCTGATCCTTATGAGTTGTTTGGAGGTGGGATCTTCATTGTCCCAAGTGGCCCCACACCTATAGCATCTTCCGTATCCCTCCCTCCCGAGCAAACATCTTCTKGAGCAATATATTCCAATGATTATGAAGTGAGTGGAGTTTCTTCTTCTTGGGAGCTTGAGTTGGTTACGAAAATAGTGACATTGAAGGCTCAAATCGCTCAAATGTCTAGGCCGGAACTGACTCCTCCTTGTGCGGGACCCGGTTGTCCTACTCCCCCGCCGCCTCACGATCCTCTTGTTCCTTATCACGTGGACCCACTACCTTCGCCTACTCTTCCGGTCATATTCCTTGAAAAGTGTGGGGTAGTTGATTCGGTTGTCTCACCAATGGAGGAGGCCATGGTTTCGATTCTGAGTATTTTTACTCCTCTTGACCCCTTACCTTTTACTTCAAAATAATCTTGCGAAGAGTGGGTGTATATGGACTTCATCAAGGCCACGGTCGAACGGATTTGTTTGGATGATTGGAGCATTGAGGACGAGGTTGGCCCGGACGTCGACATTGAGGGATGTAGTGAGGATGAGCCCCTTGTTCTTAATGATGAGTCCGTTGTGCCTCTATGTGCCCCCGGTTTATGTGTGGACGATTCTCGATGTGTCGTTGAGGGCAACGACGACTTTTTAGAGGGGAAGGTGGGGGTTATTGGTGATAGGATTGGAAAATTTGAAGATTCGCTTAGGGTGGAGATTGTTGATGATGGGATTGGAAAACTTGATGATTATCTTGAGGAGGATGAGGAGAGCAAGTCAATTACCATCCTTGCAAATTCGCATCGAGAGGAAAAGGAAGTGGGGTCGATTGAAGAGTTTACAATTCTTAAGGGTGCTATTGATTGGATACCGAGAGAGGTTGAGGGAGTTAGCCATTTGAATTTGAGTCTTGGAGATATGATGAGAGCCTGGATGTGGAGGTTGTTATTGGATGGCTTGATGTTCGTTATTTCTAAAAGCGAGTGGGTGAAGCCCATTGACTTGGTGCCCAAGACGAGCGGCTTGATAGCTCTTAAGGATAAAGAAGGAGGGTTGTTGGCCACTGGGGCTTCAACGGGTTGGAGGATGTTGATCGAGTTTAAGAATTTTCATGAGTCCACAAAGAAAGATCGTTTCCCTCCCCCATTTGTCGATCAAAGGATGAACAAGCTAGCCGGCCATTATTCCTATCGTTTCTTGGATGAGTTTTTGGGGAACTTCAAAACCACCATTCCACCCGAGAACCTAGCCGAGACGAGCTTCAAGTGGCCGCTTGGAACGTTTGCTTTTTGGCGGATCTTATATGAGTTATGCAATATGCCAAGGACGTTCCAAAGAGTGGATCCTCCCGGAAAGGAGGAGATTGTGTTGGTGGACCCTCCCATTATCTTCCCGCCTTGACCAAAAATGGAGTACGTCGAGCTAGTGACGTAAAACAAGCACTTCTTGGGAGGCAACCCAAGTTCTTCTCATTTATTCCTTTGTTATTTTCTTATTTTATGAAAATCCAAAAA
>BMAC01000548.1:862030-881276 GCA_014905375.1 Phtheirospermum japonicum
CACTGGGTTACCCAGTGTCCGAGAAGTGCCTAGCAGGCAACGCGCGCAAATGCCGAGCGCGTCCGCCCACATCCCGCGCGCAATTGCGACAGCGCCTGCCGCAAGCAGCGCGCAGTGCCGGCGCTTGCCACACTTCTCATCAAGGCACTCGCCAACCCACTCGCCAGGCGCTTTCCAGGACTCACGCCAGCACTCGCCAGCCCCAGCGCCCAGCCCGCGCGCGCCCATGCCACACCAGCCGCCCAAGCCAGTGCCCAGGCCAGCCATGCGCGCCTAGGCTCGACAATTGCCGAGCCATCTTGAGCCAAATCGAGCCAAATCGAGCCCAGGGTCGAGCCAAGGGTCTAGGAAGGTGCCTCTGGGTCAAAATTGGTAAAAATCGAGATTCTCAAGCCTTAAGGGCTATTTTGGCCCATTTAAACCCAATTAAATGTAATATAAATAGGAGACTTCTTTCATTTTGTAAGAAAACACCTCTCATTTTTCTCCCAACCCAAGCATGAGTTTGGGGATTAAAAATCCTCTCTCTAGTTTTTAAGATCTAATTTCTCTCTCTTAGGTTTTAGATTCAATTTCAAGCTTTGATGTAATTTCTTTTCTAGATTTAGATTTACTTTCATGCTTGGCCTTGGGTTTGTAAGCCTAAGAAGAATCCAAATACTCCTTGTATTGTTACTTTTGATGCAATTACATTCAAGCTTTGTTTCATTTCTTAATTCAAGTAAGTTTCCTTTCAAATTCATGTTTTATTCTTTAATCTCATGTTTTATGCTTTATTTCCATGCTTTGTTCATCATTTCCATGCTTGTTCTTCATGTTATGCTTTTTGCCTTAGCACCTTGGTTTCTTGTTAGATCTTAAGAATTGGATATGGAATCTTGATGAGTGACACATATAGATCATAGATCAAGTCTTAGATCGTCTTGATTTCAAGTCTTTACTATGCTTTATTTTGATTTTTATTTTCATGCATAGTTTTAGGTTAAATCTTAGATCTACACTTTGATGCTTGTTATTTTCCTTAAAATTTTAAACTTTCATGTTAACTTTTCTTGCTATTTACATCCATGCTTTCAAGTTTTGCTTATTTGCATTATTTAGGATTTTATGCATAGTTGTACCTTGTGCATGCATGCTTGTACTTGGTGAAACAATGCTTGTTTTTGCTTATTTCTTTAATTTGCTTGCATTTTCAATTAAGGCATACGACCGAGGCATCCTACCAACATGCAATTTCATTTCCTAGTTTAGTTTAGTTAGCTTAATTGCTTTGTTTTCACTTTCCTTTTATTTTCCAAGCTTGAAACACTTTGATTCTTACATTTTAATCGAAATCCGATAATACCAAGCCATGAACCCGTTGATACTTTCAACACCACTAAAACACTTCTAACACCGGTGCATTGCACAAACCGAAGGGCATTCATCGGAATGCAAATGTCCCAAATGGACAAGTAAATGTCGTTTTCTTTTGATCCTCTGGTGCAATAGCAACTTGATAATACTCGGACAAACCATCAAGAAAGCAGTAATATTGGTGCCCGACCAACTTGTCAAGTAATCCCCCCTATTTTACTAATTCAACACACAACTTGAAATATATGCTTCCACGTGGCTCCCTAAATTTTTTTTCTTTTTGTTTGTGTCACGCGTAAATGTTATTTTATTTTATTTTTCTTCCTCCCCGTTTTCTTTGCTCCATCTCCAACCCTCCCCTCCCCTCCGTTTTCTTCGTCTGTCTCACCAACCCTCTCCTCCCCAATTTCCTAAGTCTCCCAAAACATTTTCAATTCAAAACTGTTTTTCATTTACTTCATCTTGATGATATTTTGTAAACCCCAATTCTTTCGCATGTTCTTTATTTTTCCGTTGCTTATGGATCGAGCCCTAAAATTTTCATCCTATTTTGTTTTTAATTGAAATCAGGGAATTGAATATTGTCGGGTTGTTTTCGGATCACAGTTTCTTTAAATTATTGCAAATTTTGTTGAAGCGAATTCTTGTTTCTTAGAAGGTACCCCTTTTCTTCCCGATTTTGTTGCTGATTTTTGTTATCTAGATTGTTAATTATCTGATGCATTTGTTTATTTTAATCGGTTGAACCGAGCTATTCATTCGGTATTTTTTTGGCTGCATGTATTGATTTCATTGTGTAATTAAGAATATCTTTGAAAAGGGTTTTGTTCACTGTTTGTAAGAAAAATTTGCTATTCATTCGATATTTTGTTCTTCATTTTGTGGCATTTGTTATCTGCATTTTCTTTCTTATCTATTAGACGATTTAATTGATTCAGTCGAACCAGTAAACATATCAGTTAATTACAATCTAAATAGGAGTCCATTTTATTCAGTATTGCAGGGAATTTGTCACAGTAGAGGTGATTTTAATTTATTCCTTGAAGTTTTGAAATCAAAATTCGGATTAGTAATAAAAATCTGCCGAATTTTGAAATTTGAATGGTTGACGTGGTAATAGAGTCGGGAGCTATGCTGGAGACGACGATGAATATACTGTCAACGTCTGATCACTCTTCAGTCGTCGCAATAACCTTGTTCGTCACGCTGCTTTGTGCGTGTATTGTGATCGGACATCTGTTGGAGGTAAACCGTTGGATGGACAAATCTATCACTGCCCTCATAATTGTGAGTATATTGAGTTTCAGTGATTTTTTTTCCAGCGATAAAAAAAGAAAGCAAGCTCTTCAGGTTTGGAAAATCTCGATTTTTTGCTAAGAACGTGGGAAGAAAAAGTAGAAGAGAAGATGGCACTCAGAGGTGTATGAATTGGAGAACCTAATTGTTGGTTTCTTCGATTTGAGTGGTCGTAGCAGAGGCAAAGGGATCAGGTTCTGCATTTCTTTTCTCTATCTTTTTTCAATTTTTATATTCTTTTATATTTGTTTAAAGAAAATGTTGGTGTCTGGGTTTTGTGTAGTTCCTACAAAATAAGTTGTAGCTATTTCTTGTAATGTTAGTAATTGAATCAAGAGGGCACGAGATTTACAAAGGCACCACACAATTCTCAACATTGTTTAGGGTTACTGATGCATTTGTTATTTTAATCAGAAAAATCTGCTATCCATTCGGTATTTTTTTGGTTGCATGTATTGATTTCATTAGGCAATTAAGAATATCCTTAAAAATGGTTTTATTCAGTTTTTGTGAGAAGATCATTAAAAGGTACCATAACTCTTTTGTCCGATTTTTTTTTTTAGTTTTGTTTTCTGGATTCTTATTATCTAACACAAATTGTTTATTTTGAGTTTTTTTTACGATTTTGAAAAGGCTACTCCTTATCTATTTAATGATTTTTTTTTTGTTTTAAATTGAAAAGGTCGTATAGATTTCATATCCTTCCACAAAGTCTTGCTAAAGTGTGGATTGCCTCAGATCCACGTGTTTTTTTCTATTTCTGTCGGCTATTAAAATGTCGTCAGTTATTTAGCTCCGTTTGATTTTTTTTCTTTTTTTTTTGTATTACTGTAAATTAAAACACATGTTGTTTGTGTTTTATTTTTATATATACATCGCCTTCACATCTTTTACAGATACATAGTCGTGCCTTTACTCTGTATTTTCGGCTATTGTAAAACATGATTTCCTTCTTCAGAAAGTCGTTTGATACCTTTTGTAAAGTCCGATTACACTTAAATGAATTGTATGGCTAATTTACAAACACAAACTGAGACTTAGCCTAATTACGAAAAAAAAAAAACTTGTTATCATTCACTTGACAATTGTTTCTAATCAACAAATTGCACCCTCCAGRGAAGTTATATAATTCTGCTAAGTAATAGAAACCTCAAGGGTGTACCTTGTGATTTTGCAAGATAAATGTTTTTTTTTGTAATTAGGCTAAACTTCAGGGGTAGGTTTTGTAGTTATTCCTAAATTATTTTACAAGTTGTGGTCGCCCTTCCTAGCGACTATTTCTGTATTATTTCCTGTTTAATGATTCTTAATGTGAGGCTGGCTCATATTCAGGCAGAGATTGCTAGACAAGAAGCGAGGCTAAAAATCGAACGAGAAAATCTCGAAAAAGAGAAAAGCGTGTTGATGGGGACCACATCGAGTCAAGATAATCAAGATGGAGCTCTTGAAATAACTGTTAGTGGCGAAAAATATCGCTGCCTCAAGTTTGCAAAGGCGAAGAAATGAGACGAATARGATTTGAGATGCATGCCAACTGTTTGGCATTGTAGGAAAACAAGAAAAGGGATTCATTTTTATTTATTAATTTCATTTTCCGTAGCTTTCCATGTTTTGGAACTTTGGTGTTGGTGAAAAATTTCGAAATAGGCATTGGTGTATATATATGAACTGTATCCTTTTCTTGGTTGTGTTTGAAACTTTAAGGGKAAGGACTCATTGTTCTGTAGCTAAGTGTGAATATTTTAGGTTTAGTGATTTTCAATTTTCAACTCTATACTGAGATGTGAGTGGCTATGATGCTATTTTTATTTTAGTTTCAAATGGGCCAAACCTACGAAGTATAGCTTCATTAAGAGATTAATATATGAGGGCATGGTTAAAAGCAATTCAGGCCAGAATAGCAAATGTCAATTTTGTTAAACAATTATATACATGTGCATGTATTGTTTTCTATATATATACCCGTGTTACACACGGGTATTGCGCTAGTTGATCAATGAAAGGAAGTGGAAAATGATCCTTTCTCGTGTCGGCATTGAAGTGTAGTTTTTAGTGGTTTTGGAAATTAAAGGTTCTATTGGCTCGATATTATCGGAAATTGATTCAATTGTAAGTTTCAATGTGTTTCAAGCTTTGAAAAATAAAGAAAAATGAAAATAAAGCAATTAAACTAGCTATACTAAACTAGGAAATGAAATTGCAAGTTGGTAGGATGCCTCGTCGTATGCATCGAATATGAAAATGCAAGAAAAATCAAAAATTTAGCAAGAACAAGCAATGTTTCACCAAGTACAAGCATGAGAGCACAAGGTACAACAATGCATAAAAACTCAAATAATGCAAATAAGCAAAAATTGACAGCATGAATGGATAAAGCAATGAAAATAGATGGGAAAGTTTAAAAATTTATGAAAAATAACAAGCAACAAAAGAGTAGATCTAGGATTTAAGCACGAAACAAGGCATGAAAATAAGATTTAAAATAAATCATGTGTAAAACTCAAAATCAAGACGATCCAAGACCCAATGTATGATCTAGACGTGTCACTCATCTAGATTCCATATCCAATTCTTAAGATCTAACATGAATTCAAGGTGCTAAGACAAAAAGCATAAAAATGAAGAAAATGTATGAAACATATGAAATTACGTGAATTAAACGATCTAGGCCTCAATCTATGATCTAGTTGTGTCACTCAACTAGATTCCATGGATGATTCACAAGATCAAGCACAAATTCTAATACCTAAGGCAAAAAGTATAAAACAAATGAAGAACAACGCATGAAATTTAAAGAAAGCTTAATAGAATTAAAAGGAGAATCCAAAAGCTTGATTGAAATTGCAAGGAATTAAAAATCCCAGGGAGTACTTGAATCCTTCTTAAGCTTACAAACCCAAGGCAAGGCTTGAAACTAAATCTAGAGAGAGAAAATAATCCCAAACCCAAGCTTGGGTTGGGAGGAGGTGTCTTTACAAATGAGAGTAAGGTTCTATTTATACTAGTTAATTAGGGGTAAATTGGTCAATTATCACTTGTAAGCTTGGATATTTCCATATTTGACCCAAAATGGTCAATAAGACCATTTGAGTCGAATTGGCTCGGTTGGACTCGGCATTTGGGCGAGATGGCTCGGAGTTGGGCGGGAATGGCCGGCCGCTGTCGGCATCTCTCGGTAGGAGCGTGCGGGCATGGCTGGGCGGGCTTGGCAGGCATCGACAACGCTTGGGTGGCACAGGCTCGGCAGGATGGTGCGCGGACTCGGCAGGCATGGCGCGCAGTTGATCGACTGGCACGACAGTCGAACGACAGCTCTCAGCAGGATGGGCGTGGGCGGAAATACACTGTCGAGCAGTCGATTTAACTTCTCGGCAGTCAATTCTGCAGTGCTCGACGCTCTCGGCAGCTGTGGCGTGCAGGAGTCGGCAGCCCTCGGCACTCTTGGCAGGTGCTCGGCATCTCTCAGTGGGTGCTCAGAAGCTCTCGGCGGGCGTGGCCGGCCGCGCTCGGCCAGCATCGGTAGGACCGCTCGGTAGCGCTCGGCAGCTGCCGGCAGGTCTCGGCAGTTGCGCGCGCGTTGGCTCGGTTCGATTCTTGGGCCTCGATGCCTTCCCCTATAAAATAGAAATTTAAACCATAAAAAATAATGATTTACCACAATTCTCAAGTTAATCGAACCATTTAACCAAATTAAATATAAAATTAATAAGAAACATGAAAAACAATAAAACAAGAAAAACAACATAAAGACCTAACGAAAAACGACTCAAAACTACTAGAACCGAACTTAAACCCTAACTAAAAACACAAGGAAAAATGCAACAATTACATGCAAAACAGGCATTAAGCTTCCTGAAGTCGATACACACTATCCACCCAATCGCCAACCGCATTGGTACGATTTCCCCCTTATCATTTTCAATAATAGTAATTCCACCCTTCTTCGGTACCACATGGATGGGGCTCACCCATTCCCTATCGGATGCAGCAAAAATGATCCCTTCGTCGATCAATTTGAAAATCTTCTTCTTCACAACTTCCATTAAAGTGGTATTCAAACGGCGTTGACCTTCTCGAATTGGCTTTGGCCCTTCTTCTAACATGATATAATGCATGCATGTGGCTGGACTTATCCCCTTAATGTCTCCCAAACTTCAGCCAATAGCTCCTCGAAACTTTTTAAGAACACCGATTAATGCCTCTTCTTCTGCTTTGGCTAACTCAGCAAATATGATCACCGGCTTCTTCTCGCCTTCCTCAAGGAATACGTACTTGAGATGACTTGGAAGAGGTTTAAGCTCAGATTTTGGCTCAATGTTCAGTTTCTCATTTTCAAGCTCACAAAGATCAATCACCCCCTCGGAATTAGGCTCAAGCCAATCGTCGTCCTCGGCGAGTCAAGAGTCGTCATCATGATCGAGAAATTTATGGGTGTCAAATTCCTCTTCAAAATTATCTTGCACAATGAAATCAATGGAGTCCACGAATGAACACTCAGCGTTCATGGATGAAGATGGAGTTGCATGGAAATCATGGATAGAAAATGTGACTGATTCGTCTAACACAGACAAAGTCATGCTCCCATTCTTCACATAAATCAATGTGTTGGTCGTGGCCATGAAGGGTCTACCCAGTAAAATTGTATGCTCTCAGTTATCATCTTGAACTTTGCCCACATCTAAAATAGTGAAGTCAACGGGTACTATAAGGTTCCCAGCTTGCACGAGAACTTCCTCGACAATCCCCTTTGGGTACCTTAATGATCGGTCTGTCAATTGAAGTCGCATCTTTGTTGGCTTAAGTGCACCTAAATCAAACTGCTCAAAAGTAGACGAAGGCATTAAATTGATTCCCGCCCCAAGGTCAAGCATACCTCGAGTTTCTTTTCCGTTTCCCAAAGTTATTTTTATACAAAAACTCCCGGGGTCACTTTTCTTTGGGGGAAGGGGATTTCGTAAGATCACGCTCGCCGCATTTGAAATATAAAATTTTTCATTTTCATAAAATTTTCTTTTTTTTGATGCTAAGTCTTTGAAGAACTTCACATATGCTGGAATGTTTCTTATAACATCAAGCAAAGGCAAATTAACGTTAACTTTGGAAAACATATTATAAAGGTAAAGAAATTGCTTATCTCGCTTTTCCTCTTGAAGACGACTTGGATATGGAATGGGAGGCCGATATGGATTAGAAGCTTTGTGAAGGGTCTTCTTAGGCTCGACCTCCTTTTCAACATTATCTTGAGACTGGGTAATGGTTGTCTTCTCGCCTTCTTTTTCATTCGGCTTCTTGCTTTCTCCATTGCTTGGAACTTGTAATTGGTTAGAGTTCTCATCGGGAGATGCAACATTATTATTGACAACTCTCCCACTCCTAAGCACTGTGACAGCTTGTGCTTGTGAGGATTGACTCTACAACTTTCCTTTCTTGTTCTATCCTACTTGCTTGGTGAGTTGGCCAAGGGTTGTCTCAAGCTTATCCATCCATTTGTCATTGCGTTGCAAATTTGACTCAGTGTATTGCATAAATGTACGCAAAGTCTCCTCGAGCATTGGTGAAATGGATGCTTGAGTCGGTGGAGGTGGAGGAAACGGTACTTGACCTTGCCCATGCGGTTGAGATTGTTGCATTGGTCGAGTTGAGAATGAAAATTGACCTTGTCCCCATTGTTGTTGATATGGTTATTGGGGAACAAAATTGTTTTGTGGCCTTGGGTTCGGTATCGGATTTGCCGCACTTTGATTATTCGACCACGAGAAATTTGGATGATTTCTCCATCCCAGATTGTAAGTGTTGGAAAATAAATTACTATTTCGTGGGTAACGATTCTGATATCCTTGCCCTGGTTGATTTGCTTGAAACCCCTGAATAGCAAGTGCTTGTTCATTGTTTTCCTCGGTTGGTTCAAAGTTTGCTTGGCATGTATTATCTCCATGCCCGTACACTCCACAGATACCGCACGTCTCAAGTGATTGAGACATGCCTTGAGATAGAAGCGTGTTTTGGTTTTGTAATGAGGCCACTTGCCTCGTTAACTCGACAAGTATCTATGTGTCATCAGGGGATGAATATGACATCTCGATCTCATGAACATCTACCTCCTTGATCGCGAGCTTTTCTGTTGAGAATTGTAACTTATTAACTCGCACATGTCCCAGACTTCTTGAGCGGTTCGTGATCCGATCTCTCCCCCTGCTGCGTTGTCCACCATATACTGAAATGTAAGAATAAGCCCATCATAAAAAAATTGATTGACAAGATCGGGTGGATAATGATGATGTGGGCACTGTGTCAATAATTCTTTAAAATGTTCCCAAGCCTCATGGAACGTTTATCCTTCTGTCTGATTGAATGACGCTATCTTTACTCGGAGTTGAGCCATCGTTTGATTCGAATAATACTTCCCCATGAAGCGATCATACACCATATCCCAATTCTTAAGGGAATTAGGTTCCAACGACAAAAACCAAGTCTCTGCTTTGTCCTTTAACGTATAGATCGCATCTTCAACTGATCTTCACAATGTCCTTGCAATGGAAATGTTTGGATGACTGAGTAAACTTCTGGATGAAAGTTATCGGATCTTCGTTTAGGCGCCCGTAGTAAGAAGGTAAAAGATTGAAATGAATGGCCTTGAGTTCATAATCTCGGGCAGCTGGGCCTCGAATGCATGATGTAGATGGACCAATCACGGGCCGAGCAAATTCACGCATACGAGCCGGCTGAGGCTCATATTGATGGAACGACCTGTTAAGTGGTACGTACGGGCGTTGAGGCGGATGATATTGTTGTTGTTGATTTAACGGTTGTTAACTTGTTGATTGAAATGGTCATGATTAAACGGTGGTGGATTTGGTATATTGTTTTGTTCATTTCGAGTTTCCGGCTAGTTCGGTTCTGTAGGATTTGCTCCAGATGAAACCATCGATGATTCCGCTATCGATGTGAGTCTTGCTCGATTTACCCGGTGAATGTTGTCGATCAAAGGAACTAATTCTCCACCAAAGGACCTACTTCCTTGCATTCACTAACAAACAATCAAAACAGTCGAGACAAAAGAACACAAAAATTAAACGAACTAACAAAACATATATGAACAAACATTTTTAGACAGCCTTTGTCAATTCCCTGGCAACGACGCCAAATTTTGAATCGAACTTTTTCGCTTTAAAAATAAAAAGCTCGTCCGCAAGAGAACGGAGCTATTGTAGGCGATAAGCTTGACTCAAGTCAAATCATGAGGAATTGCAATCGGCGTCTATAAATGTTTGTTCAACAATTCTATAACTAAACACACGATCTATTTTCGGGAAAGGTTTCTAAAACTACGAATTCAAAATCAAGCATGCAAATATTTAAACCTAATTGAAAGCATTAAAAACTAGAATTTATAAAACAAGAAAACAAACTTACTTAAGCAAGTGAGTAAAAAGGAAATCGTGCTTGAATTACTAAACTAAAACAAGTTGAACTAACATTCAAACTTTAAAAACCAAATCAAAAGCAAATTACAAATGCAGGAAACTTATAGTTCATATGACATAAGCAGCAATCGAACCATCTTCAGCGACTAAGAACGAATTAAATCGACGAACGTAGTGGAATGGAAGAACGACGTGATCATCTTCCGGAATCTTCAATGTAATTAGAATGGAATTATACTTGAGGTTCTAAACGTCTGAAGAACCTTGACCCCAAGTTTTTTGATTATTTAAATGAAGAAACCACCGGTATTTATAGATTTTCCCAATAAAAACTGCCCAACCGCAGGTGCGTCGAGCGACGCGTGCCGAGCATCGACGTCGATGCGAGTCAGGATGCTTGCGTCGACCAGGCAGTGCATCGATCGACGCGTGCACGGATCGACGTGACTGCAAGTTGCGTCTATAGGTATGTCGATCGACGGATCTAGGATTGTCACTGCGAGTTGCGTCTACAGGTGCGTCGATCAACGGAGCTAGGATCGACGTACAATAGCTATGTTCGACCTAGCATCGACCGACACGGGCATCTCCCGGCGTCGATGCGACGCTGGCTGTGGGCGTCGGCAGCACGTCGTGCGTCTCGTCATCTTCGTCTTGAAACTGAAACTAGAAATTAAGCAAAATTGGATTATTTCATATAAAATAAAGTAGAAACACATTAAACACCAAACACAACGAAAAACATCAAAAGGAAGAAAAACGACAAAAAGATAAACCTAAAAACTCTAAAAGCAAACAACACACGATGCGAAAACACACGAAAATCACATACAAATATGTACAAATTAGAGATTCATATTCAAAATAAATACTTAATCATCTTTAGAAACCCATATGAATGCACTGTGGGGGCGCAATAGGCACATGTACTGCGTAATCAATTATACGTAGATATGAATTATCAAGCTTATATCCAGTTACCAACTGGTACGCAAAATATCTGGTTAGCAGGGGTTCATAAATGAATAAGTAAGAGTTTCGTGCAATATTGCATAACCCTGTGCAGAGATAAATATATGAGTGCGCATAAATATTATCTTAGTCACAAGATGCATTACATCGATCTTGATTAAGATGCAATAGACATCAAATACTTTTGATGTAGACTCTCTAGCATTATGAGTTTGGGTGCTCTATAAGGGTGTTGAGTTCTCAATCATACTAAATGTGCTAGAAGTTTTGAAAATGCAACATTTTTATGGACAATACGTGCCGAAACATCGACCAAAACTATAAAATACTTGAATGATCCACATTTACAATAATTATGTCCACATGTATCACTAATTATCAATTATAAGAATGGAATATTATTCTTTGTATCTTTAGAATATGCAGGTCTCAATCATACAATTTTGTTAATGAACAAGTTTTGAAAAAAATGAGTGATGCATCTTTGAGATATGAATGTATGTAGTGCTCCTAGTACTTTAGAATGCACTAGCTGTGATGTAACAACATTAGTTCGACACTATACTGTTCATCAAATTCCTATCTCGTTTTGTGTTTCACTCAAAATAAAAGATGTCCATGTTAATTTCTTATAATATGGACCATCATATCACGAGGACCAAAGAATCCATGCCAGTCGTGTCAAAACATGAATGAGTCAGTGTCCAAAAGTTCTTTGTTGGTCATATCTTATGATTCAATAATCAAAAGTAGTAAAGTAAAATTACTAGATTGACTCTAAAACGTGCTTTCTTCCACATAAATTAAAGGCATAGTTCCATTCTTATAATATATTTCTTAATGATAATCATCGGAATGAATATCATCAAACTTAATAAGGTTCGTTTCGCTCTTGGTACATACTGAGCTTTTGTGACTTTAATCAATGTGCCACTAAGCATCAAGACTTAGTCACATATAAATATCAATTCAGTGAATAATTGTTTATTCCTCGACAAGTTCTCACATTCTTCAGAGATATTTGAACGAAATACTTTTCATTCTAATGTTTTACAGTATTTGTTAGACATGTTACATTATATCTAATAGTTTACTCATGAACCTTGTATGTGAATGTGTGGTAAATAAACTCAATTACATTCAATGTTTTAGAATGAAATGCAAAACTTACCAATAAGCAAAAATTAATAATTAATTTATATCAGTCCACATCACATAAATCTAACTCAAAATAAATTTTAAGACCAAATACAATAGTCTAATATGAATGATTGATTATACTTTCACAAGTTCATTGTAAGGTAAGAAACAAACAATTTTCATTAATCAAAATAGAGGATATCCATTGACTAAGCAAGGCTATTGGGAGAACCTCCATGGCTTCTACCACGACCATTAAATATAATGAAATTTTACATATCTCACCTTGTGGTTCATTCTTCCCTCATAGGTAGGGATCAACATGTCTCTTCCCCTTGACTTTGAGGTTACTTTCACTATTCATATCGATCCTAATTAGCATCGAGAAATTTCCTTATCCAGAGGTCTAACATTGGTATTATGAAGAACAATGTCATGTCTCTCAATGACTTATTATCATAATTAATATTATACAAGTGCATTAGTATGTTTGCTCAAGTGGAAAAAGAAATAGAGTGAGATCGTATCTCTCAATTACTTATTGTCATTTAAAGTGACTTTCTTTTTCACACATGGTAAGACATATTTTTAATCGCAACATATCAAAGTCATTGACCCTTTTGAGCAAGCAAACAAATCTATATTCACTAAATTCTTAGGCTTGGAAGTAGTGTTTCAAAAATATTTCAAAATATTCATTTAGAGCACATCTCAAAGGTTATTGAGATTTTGTAACTAAATATACTTCCAATATAAGATTTGGGGGTCAATATGAGTCTCAAATTCATTAGAGAACTGACTTTGACTTAGTTTCACGATTCTTTATCATTCGGGTTTGGTCAGTCAGGTTGGTGGATGATATAATTGTGGGATTGTAGTTCTTATAGTTTCCACATCAAACCAATGATGGTAGTACTCAATTTCTTCTGAGTATATTATTTTGTATTTAGATTGAGTTAGTTTAATCAATTTCTTTAGGTAATGAATTTGAAGTATGTCATAATCTTTCTTTGATATCATGTGAATATACTTTATCATAAGACTTATTTATACAATTTTTTATCGTTAATGAACTTTCATTATCATGAAAATATGCAAATGTAAAATGCACAATCAATAATACATATATTGAAAGTAGCTTATAAAATCAGCTTGAATAGAATTACCAATATACATGAATCTATTAATTCATGGAGAATTACCAGCATACATGAATCTATCAATTCATCGAAATTCATGATTAACTAAACATATTGACAAAATCATGATCAATCTTTCATCTAATCATGTAAATAACTATATTTACGATTTCTAAATAAGAAATCATCTAAGAGCATAAGTAATAATATATTATGTACTCTATGAATATCATTAAAGTATTGCAAAGTTTCATGTTTGTCAATATTATACATAACATCACATGCATATAATCATAGGTAATATATATACATATACATGCTTTATATAAGAACACACAATCATACATACCATGCCATATATTCATATAAAAATATTTATTAGTTTTATTTAATAAATAACAGGGTAATTCGAGTTACCTTGGAGGAAAGACACGATTCTTTCCTAGTTTTATTTTTGAAATAGGTTTGTCCGCGATATGTTTCTGATGACATAGACCTTCAAACCCGTTCTCCACCGTACAGACTTAACAACTATATCTTTTGGACATTATATCCAAAATTCAGCTTCATCCAACGGTCCGATCGTGTGTAATTTAATTTTTAAAAGAAACTAGGCAGACAGTTTCGGGGAAACAGGATCAGCTCTGTTCGAAATTCATTATCAAGTTCCTCAGAGCTCATATCCAAATCTTCACCGTCCAGGAAAAACTTCCATATGTATGTAATCATATAGGGGAAAAGATTGTAACCATCCTGTACTATACGCGTTTTTTGGGTTTGCATCCTAACGTTTTTTTTTGTAATTTAATGCATCCTATACTTCAAAAAATCTTGAAAGTGCATCCTCCGACCAATCAACTCGTCCAAACTCATCGAAACTCACCTAGTCTCGCGAGTGAGGTTGCATATTTTCAAACCCATATACTTTGTGTGAGTTCCGGTGAGTTTTTCATTTATTTAAAACTAGTTCCGGCATATTTTATTAAATATGCAAAAATTACCGAATTTATTACTAAATAAATAATAAATTTTATTTATTTAATAAAAATAGTTCCGGTAAACATTAGGATAAAATATGGTTTGCATATTTATTTAATAAATTCGAGTTTTTATTTAATAAAACTAGTTTTTTTCTAAATTTTGTATAGTACAGGATGCACTTTCAAAATTTTGTATAGAACAGGATGCATTAAATTACAAAAAAAACGTTAGGATGAAAACCCAAAAAACGCGTATAGTACAGGATGGTTAAAATCTTTTCCCCAATCATATATCCAAAACATGGCTTGATCCAACTGTTCTATTGTGTGAAATCGTATTTTGAAAAACGCTGCACATAAAATTTTTGAAATAAAATCCGCTTTGTTCAGAATTATATATATATTTCCTCGTATCACCGAATCCAATCTCCACCGTTCATAACGTAAATCAATAGGGTTTGAAGGTTTTGTAAATATTGTAACACGATCCAACGGTTGAAACATGAGAAACAATAGGGTTCTCTTATTCATCAAACACTCCCTTTATATAGGGTATCAAATACATGTTTACATAATACATAAAGATAACAAATACCTGTATTGTCCCCACATCAGTTACTTGTTGACGAAGGCATGCTAATTATGGTTTTTCCTTCAACAAGAAATAAAATTTATGCAATTATATATATATATATATATATATATATATATATATAATATATATATTATATATATATATAATTATTATTATAAAACAAAAACATAAAACCTCGTATCTATTCTTCATCCTAAAACCTTTCTCAATACCTAACAGAAATTCACATTAAAACCTGTAAGAATGGAGGATATTGATACGAACAAGATGAATAATGTTAGTGTTCTTGACATCTAATCTATTTTATTCCTTTTTTTTTTTTCTCATTTTTTTGGTGTATTACTATTTATTGGGCTG
Organism: Phtheirospermum japonicum; assembly: GCA_014905375.1. Classification (NCBI taxonomy): domain Eukaryota; kingdom Viridiplantae; phylum Streptophyta; class Magnoliopsida; order Lamiales; family Orobanchaceae; genus Phtheirospermum; species Phtheirospermum japonicum. Next base: position 877,290 of record BMAC01000548.1, read on the forward strand.
AAAATCGCAAATATGTTCGATCTGGTTTTAATGAACAGTTGATGTATGTTCGAAAGTTATGACTGAACATTGTGTATATGTTCGAATATACAGTTCGAACATGTCCATAATGTTCGAACTTATTATTCGAACATTTTTCAGTTGTTCAATACTTTTTTTCGAACATAATGTGTTTATTATATAATTATTTTCGAACACTTTATTTCAAGGAATCGAAGACAATGTCAACCGAAAATAGTAATGGTAATGGTTATCTAAAAATGATTGGCTATTAGATTCGAACACAATATATTCGAAAATAGCAACCGAACATATTACATAGTTCGAAAAATAATTTCGAACATGTGCATTATGTTCGAACTTGAGATTCGAACACCTCTCTATTGGGTCCAATAACATCCAATACACAAGGTATATAACACCAAAATTACAAAACACAATTAGAAATCCTACAAAATAAGTTAAAAATCCAACAAAACAAGTTCGAAACAAGTTAACAATCCTACAAAATAAGAAACAATCCAACAAAACACAAGATAAACTACTAAACAAAACAAGAAATTAATGAACATCCAAAACACAATTCATCAAGCATTGTTAAACTACTGAACATTATCCTCGACCCTTACGTACCACTGGACGGCTCAAGCTTCATCACTATCACTATTCTCTCTTCCTAAGGCTTTGTATGCATCTTCCAAAGTGAGATAGTCTTCCACGAGGTCTTCTTCCCGACGCCTCCATCGTTGCACCACTGTTTGTGACATGCAAGGGAAATACATCGGATGCATATTTACTTATTAGTACTAGCTACTATGATTTATATTTATCCTGTATCATTAATTTCGAAATGCATGTTTCATTTCGTTTCGGTGATTCAAGCGTGCCTGTGCTTTCTGTTGTGTTTGAAAAAGATAACCAAACATAAGAATTATGTTCGAAATTATAGTTCGAACAAATTGGAAGTGTTCGACTATAAATTCGAACCGAGTCACTTTGTTCGAAAAATAAAAATCGAATATAAGGGTGCGGATATACGCATCCCAAGAACTTATGAGTTTTTGGATTCCTATATCCAACTCATTAATTTAAAAACCAAAAATAAATTTTGGATCCCTATATCCAACTCATTAATTTAAGGGCGCAGATATACGCACCCCAAAAACTTATGAGTTGACCCCGATTAATAAGAACACCAAAAAAAAATTAAAATGCATTTTTTTTACTAAGTTGACCCCAGAAAATTTCTTGAGTTCGCCTCTCTTTCTCTTTTGTTTTTAATAATAAATGTATTTTAAGAAATAAAAATAATTCTCTCATAAAATTGATTTAAATATTAAAAAAATACATTTTCTTCATTCAAAACCTTCGAGATCCATTTCAAAACCCACTTCAAAATAAAACTCAATAATAAATGTTACTAATATAAATAAAATAAATGATGCAAGTTTTCTCTATAATTTTCTGTATTATAATAATCAAATTGCTATTTTTGTGGATTTTTTCATCACTTTTTTCGTAACACATTGGTTTATTAGGGTTCATTGTCGAAATTATGTTCGAAATGGTAATGATAAACATAAACAAGTTGTTCGGAAAAATAATGAACTTATCATAATTTCTGTTAAAAAATATGTTGTTCGCACCAAATTTTTGAACATGGATTTCAAGTTCAAAAATCTGCTACAACCAGTCTGTTTTTTTGCCAAGAAACGGAGTGTTCTAGAAAAATTCGAACATTGCACAATTATTCCAAAAAAAATCGAATATTACGCATTTGTTCTTCAAAAAACATATGAACATTACATATTTGTTCAAAAAAAATTCAAATATGGCTTTTATGTTCGTGAAACCAGAGTCGAACCCTATGATAGTCCAGGTTTTTTTTTTAAATTTCCTTTTGAGGAACACCAATTTTTACAAATATAAAAGACTTACCCTAAATGWTTGATTGCTTATTATGATCCATCTTCTTYTTGTTYCTTTTTCAAAATATTTCGYAAAAAACTCTTCATCTTTCCCWTTTTTTTCTTCTCCTTTCTTATTCCTTTTTTCACCTTTCTTTTCTTCTTGCTTTTCAATACGTTTTCTTTATTTTTTTCATTTGTTTTATTTTATGATTTTTTTTGTTTATATTGTATATTGGATAGGGGGTAAAGTAGGGCATTTATGGGGTTGATTTATTAAATTCTAATATATTTAAAATATTATTAGGTGTTCTCATCCATGGGGTCAACTCGTCAAATTTTGGGGTGAAAATATCTGGACCCTAAAATTAATTTAAACATTAAAAAACTCTTCCTCCTAAAATCTTCCAAGACCTATTTAAAACCCACCTTAAAACAAAACTCAAAAATGGAGGATGATAGTATAAACAAGATGAATGATGCAAGTTTTCTCTACAATTTTTAGTGTCACAATAATCACATTGCTATTTTGTGCATTTTTTCATCACTGTTCTGTCATAAAACTGTTCATTAAAGTTCATTGTCGGGGTTATGTTCGAACTGATAATAATAAACATAAACAGGTTCTTTAGAAAAAATCGAACACATCATAATTCTGGTAAGAATTAGATTATTCGGACCAGATTTTCGAACATGGATTTCAAGTTCTAAAATCTGCTCTGCACAATTTATTTTTAACAAGAAACAAAGGGTTTCAAAAGAAATCCAAACATTAGACTTTTGTTCTAAAAAAAAATTGAACACTGCACATTTAATATAAAATAAGTTTCGAAAACTGCTTCATTGTTCATGAAATCAGAGCCAAAGCCTTCAGTAGCCTAGATTTATTTATTTTTTCAATTTATTTTGGAGGAACACCAATTTTCACAAAGATGGGAGACTTGCCATTGATGTTTGATTTCTTACTATAACCCATGTCCTCATTGTTTTTTTTTTTCTGCAAATATTTTTGAAAATAAATTATTGATTTTTCGCATTTTTCTTCACCTTTTTTCTTCATTTTTCTTTCTTTCTTTTCTTCTCGCTTTTCTGGACGCTTCCATTTTTTTTTCCTTTGTATTATTTATGATTTCTTTTATTACATATTAGATAGGGGTAAAGTATGAAGTTTATGGGGTTGGTTTAATAAAATTTTAATGTTTTAAATTATTATGGGGTGTTCACATCCATGTGTCAACTTATCAATTTTGGGGGTACAAATATCTGGTACCCCTTCGATTAGACATCATTTATTTTCTTGGGAAAATTCCCTTTTGATACCAATACATCAAACTTATTTACTATATATTCACCTAACTCAATTTTATATCATTTAAGCCAAATATCTATCATTAAATAATAAATTACATTTCGCATTGTCAACAATGAGAGGGTATACCATGGACCCAGGTGCACCTTGCAAGGTGCACTCTCTAATTTAATTTATCATTGTATATAACTGGTATATATCATCACATATAATTGGTACATACCATCAGATATAACTGATACATATCATCACAAATAAATGAAATTCTAAATTTAAAATTTAAAATCCTAAAATAAAAAAAAAACTAAAACAAAAAATTAAACACTAAAAATGGAAAATTAATCCCTAAAATAAAAAACTAAATCCTGAAATTGAATATTAAACTCTATATTCTAAATTTCTATCATATATCATCACATATCATTGACACATATCATTACATATAACTAACACATATCATCACATATAACTAGTAAAATGATATATTTTTGCCGGGACCCTAAAATGGAAAATAAAATAAAAAGATAAAAAACTAAACCTTAAAATGAAATATTAAACCATAAAAATGGAAAACTAAATCCTAAAATGGAAAAGTAAGTCCTAAACTCTAAAATCTTTGTCATATATCATCATGTATAACTGTCATGTATCATCATGTATAACTGTCATGTAGCATCACGTAATACAGGAGCACCTAGCAAGGTGCATCTGGGTGCACCTAATAAATTGCCGCCAACAATGCACTTATAATATTTTCTTTTCTTTTTAATT
>BMAC01000548.1:881378-899882 GCA_014905375.1 Phtheirospermum japonicum
ATGGAGGCATGGAAAGCGACGCCACAGGGTTTAAGGCGGCTTATCGGCTAGCAGGTCGCCATCTCCACCTATCCTAACCCAGGCCCGCAACCCCAACTACCATGTCAGTCCCTCACTGTCACTACTCATTCTCAAAACTCCAGTGTGCATGATAAAGAGGAAGAGGGAGAGGGGGGTGGAAGGTGGCGGGATGTTCGAGGGTCCAATTTTCTGAGATTAAAAGTGAGAACCTAGGATTTTGTTTGTGAGATTTAAAAATTGGGGTTTTTCAATTTAGGGATTTTGGATTGTAGGTGTTGGTTGTGGTTTACTGTTGCCGAGAGAAAAAAAATGGAGTGTGAACTTGTTTGTTTTGACTTGTGATTTTGGGTCATATGTATTTCTACTGTATGCAATGGCTTACGGTTTTTTTTTTGGGATATATTACAATTGGAACTCAAAAAAGTGTATATTCTGGATTTCACATATTAATCTTGGGATAAATTAAACAAATCATATTTTCCATTGTTCAAATAAATTACTTGGTGTTGATAAAATTGATGTGTAATGTCTTTTGGGGAAAAAGAGAGGTTAAATTTAATAAGGTTAGTATGAAATTTAATAATATGAAACTAGACGAATACGTATGAAATATACATAAATTAGTATGAAATTCGATCGATAGTGTGTTATTTCACGATATAGGACAAAATTTTAGATTGTAGTATGAAAATCAACGAAGTGGAATTACACAAATTAGTATAAATTACACGATTTAATATGAAATTTCTCAATATAGTATGGAATTTATCAATGTAGTATAATTATTCTTATGTAGTAAAGAATTTGATTGGCCTTTCAATGCTGACTGTCAAAGATTGGTGGGTAGTATGAAATTAACATGTAATATTATGAATTTAGGCCTGATTAAATTCGAAAGAAAAAAATGATTATTAAGGGTAATTTAGTACTTTTATATAGTATTTTGGATTAAGTGGGAAGTTGGGATTTTTAATTGACTATTTGGGAAGATATATTTTACTAATGGTCTATATGGGAACTGCCTTTTTTTTTTCTTTTACAAAATTGGCCTTCACAAAATTATGGAGGATTGAGGAATAAATACACAATAATAAGTTTTATTCCAACTTCTCTTCTTTTTTTTTTTCTCATTAACACATTTTATTAGCATTTGGATAAAAACACCCTTGTTGTGTTTATAATAAAAGAAAATATTCACACTTTACTCTTCCAGATTATTGTCGTTGTCATAATCGTCGAAGGAGAAAGAGCGTGGTCAACGAAGGAAGGACACAAAGGACAAGGCAGACTTGAAGAAGTTGGCCGGTAGGAGGAAGTAATGTTGGTCGGGACTGAAGCAGTCGTGGTGGGACAAAGCAGTCATATTCCAGCCGATGTAAAAGTTGTCGGAGCGGCACACCATGTGCTTGGGGTGTTCCTTCATGGCCTGTTATAGAAATGGGGGAAATGAGGAGGGATATTTTGGTACAGAAAGGCGGCAAGGGTTGGTTATGCTACTAGGCAATGCAATTTGGCTATTTTGTATTTACAAGGTATTTGTTGCGTTGTTTGATTTTAGTTTCCAATTGGTAATCTGTTTTTTTTTTTTTTCAATTTAGAGGGTGTGTGTGTGTGTGGAATTTTGCATTAACCCTAACTTTTTAATTTATTTTAGCTATCAAATTGATGGTTTCATTTTGTTTCTGTATGTTCACTTTGAATGGTTAGTTTCTACGGTTTTCGAATTAACTAAACTTCATTTGAAAATATTAAGGTTTATGGTTTTTCAAATTATTTATGTTTATAGTTTACTATTAAACTCTGTAAACTGAATGTGTCTTTTTTGTTAAATATGAAGGGGGGATTCCCAACTAGTCCAATAATTAAATGAAAGTATCCCAAACAATCCAAGTATAAGTCCAAATTCCCACTTACTTACTCAAAGCTATACAAAGCTGGACCGTGGTGCCCTTAGAATCAATCATAATCCCTAAAATCAATCATAGTCAATCAACGCCCTTTCCCCTATCTCATGCACCGATCTCCAATTTCCTTTTCGAATCAAAGATTTTGTATATCCAATCTTCAGTTGAGGACTTTGTATTCCAAACTAGCCTAAAAATCGATGAATTTAAGTTGAAAATCCAAAATTTTTATTTATATTTTGGGCGCTATTTTTCCAAAGATATCAAACTATCTCACTCACCAGTCCTCCCATTACCTTTTTTATTGAAGATTTTTCAGCAGACATCTTTGACTTAATCCCTTCATTTGGTACTAGGCGCAAAATATCCGTGAAAATAAAGCACAAAATATGAAGAAGAAAAATATTTGGTTCTGGGCGTGTTTTCAATACTTTTTCTGGAAAATTGGAACTATAAATTTCTGGTAATAGGGTTTCAGAGTTCTACTCTGTGTAGCAAACAAGGTTCATGGCCGTTTTCTCGAAGTAGCGTGGAAAAATGACGAACCCCGAAAAGCACCCGTAAGTACTTCCAATTTAATTAGTTTGTGGAATCAGGTTTCATATTTAATTGTAGTAAAAGTTCAAATTGCATAATTTCAAACTATAACTTGGGGTTAGTATGGAATTAGTTAGTGATTCAAGAGTTGTTTCTTATATTTGTTAATATAATTTTGTGTTTTGAACTATAAATTGGGGATGGTATACAATTTAGGTTTATTATGAAATTTGTTACTATGATTATATTAACTGCTGCCAAGAGTTGTTTTTCATATTATTGGGGCTATTTTGTAGGTTGATTGCTACTTAGTTTACAGAAACTTGGTGGGATTTAAGAAAAGAAATRTTGGTTTGCAATTTATACAATTACACCCCTACACCATATACGATGTACAARAGATATTATGTAATACAATAGATATTTATGTACTACCCTCCGTCCAACAGTACGAGTTACATAAGATACCATGGAAAAATTATATGAGTATAATTTGCTAAATCATAGGGTAGTATGGAATTACATACTACCAATAGTCTAAATTAGTGTGACTATATTATAAGGATTTTTGAAATTATGAAGGATGGTTACTTTGCAACTTGATAGTGTTCAATATGTAGTTTGCAATTTCGTGGCATTGATTTTATAGGTGTAGTTTGCAATTATATATTGCAAGAGGAATCATAGATTATATTTGTAAAAAAAATTCAATTACAGATTTTGTGCTGCAGATGCTAAAAGTGTGACTGTCTGTATACAATAATAGGGATATTATGCACTTTATTTTTTTTTAATATTTTTATTGATTTTCAAAATTCGATGTTGCTGGTTATGAAATTCCAACCTACACCCAAATAATAATTMCAAACTAATCCCATAAATACAAACCTTCACACTTTTAGCAATTGTAGTACGGAATCAGTAATATGCAGTTTTTAACAAATATAGTCTATGATTTCTCTAGTAATATGTAATTGCAAACTACACCTATAATTGGTTTACATTTGAAAATGTATTTTTGTGTTTAAAATTGCATATTTATAATAACATAGGGTATTATGAGTACATTTGCTATATTATAGAGTAGTATAATATAAATGTAATTATGAATATACTTATGTTTTTGGTATTGAGCCATTTTTTTTTATTAATTGTGATGTCCATTGTTTTGCATGTAATTGTTGTATTTTTTCTCGTGTTTTTAGTTAGGGTTTAGCGTCGTGTCTAGTTGTTTTGAGTCATTTCTCGTTAGGTTTTAGGACTTTTCTCGTTTATTTTCTTTTTGGCTTAAAGTGTACGAAGTGTGAGGTGTTTGTGCTATTTTTCAGTTTTTAAATTTGAATTCTTGTTTTGTAGGTGGCCAAAATGATTATATTCACTCGACGGACGTTTTGGATCGGAAAACGAGAAATTCGACCCGAAAGCATCCAGGATCGACTGCAAAGCCAGAAATCGACTGCCGGATCGTCTGAGAAGCCCCCAAATCGACTGCCGGACAGAGACCAACATCTTGCAGCAGAGCAGTCGATCGACTGCCCTTCAGTTGATCGACTGAGCAGTCGACCGACACCCCCTGCAGTCGATCGACTGCAACGCTGAGGGCTGTGGGATTTTTGGTGTTTTTTGACATTTTTGCCCCTACAAACAACTATATAAAGCCCACACCTTGCACCATTGAAGATATCACTCCCTTCCCAACCCTAACATGGGGTTTGGGATCAAAATTACTCTCAAGCTATTGGATAATTTTCTCTATTAGGTTTTAGATTCTATTTCAAACTTTGATGTAATTTCTTTTCTAGATTTAGATTTACTTTCATGCTTGGCCTTGGGTTTGTAAGCCTAAGAAGAACCCAAATACTCCTTTGGATTGTTAATTTTGATTGTAATTACATTCAAGCTTTGTTCCATTTCTTAATTCAAGTAAGTTTTCTTTCAATTTATTTTTTTATGCTTTAATTCCATGCTTTGTTCTTCATTTCCATGCTTGTTCTTCATGTTATGCTTTTTGCCTTAGCATCTTGATTTCTTGTTAGATATTAAGAATTGGATATGAAATCTAGATGAGTGACACATCTAGATCATAGATCAAGTCTTAGATCATCATGCTTTTGAGTTGTTCATATGCTTTTTTTGCAATTTTAATTTCCATGCATAGTTTTAGGTTGAATCTTAGATCTAGGCTTTATTGCTTGTTATTTTCCTTAAAGTTTTAAACTTTCATGTTAACTTTACTTGCTCTTTACATCCATGCTTTCAATTTTTGCTTATTTGCACTATTTAGGATTTTATGCATAGTTGTACCTTGTGCATGCATGCTTGTACTTGGTGAAACATTGCATTTTCTTGCTTATTTTCATTATCGCTTTGCATTTCCATACTAAGGCATCCGACGAGGCATCCTACCCACTTGCTATTTCAATTTCTAGGATAGTTTAGTTAGTTTATTTGCTTTATTTTCATTTCCTTTTAATTTTCAAAGCTTGAAACACCTTGAATCCTTCAATCGAATTGATCTCCGATAATACCAAGCCATGAACCCGTTGATATATTTCAACACCACTAAAACTCTTCTAACATCCATATTAGGACCATATCCTTTTTATAATATTGCAATTTATCAAATTACATGAAATGTTTAATTTGGTCATATGCATTTCAGGTTCTCGATGGTTGTCGTATTGAGTGAATTTCAAACATATGGCCCTAAGATTAAAGTCAAACATTTAGAAATGATGAAGAAGGCTCCATTTTACCTTTTGTTTGAAAGTACACACTAAGGTAAAATAAAACAATTAGATTGTTACAAGGGGTGAGGTTGTGACTGCAGATACCATGCACTTTCTTATTTCAGAAAAACAAACTTTCCGATAGGTGGTAAGAGGGTAAGTTTAACGAAGATAGATATACAATTGATTTTTGGAATCGTATTAAACCCAATAAAAGTTTTCAAGGGAAAGGAAAAAACATGGCATTTTTATAATATGTGGTTTGTAGGAGACAATTTAAATCCCAAAGTTTTTAACGACAAAGTGAACACAGTGTTATTTGAACAAGATCCATTGCCGATTAAAGTTAAAGATGTTTTTAGGTTGTTATGCCTCCTCGTCCCTAGTACACTGTTCTTACCCCAGAGTTTATTATGACTTAGGAGTGGGTAGATTTTGTTTAGGATCTCTATAGTATGAGGAATTAAGATAAGCTAGTTAGGAACTCAATCGTCGATCCATGAAATGTACAATTCAAATAAAAACTCAAAATCATTAAACAAATCCAACTCTTGAAGACATCCATCCGCATAATGGGAAGGGAAAATGTCACACTCATGGATGATACAACTACAATTCAAATGATCATGATGATGGAAACAAAAAGAAAATTAACTTTGCTTAACCAGACTCCTAACTCCGAGAATTCTTACCATAATTCCTTACACACAATAACACTTCATAAAATATATCCCAATAAAAGGAATTAGCTATAAAGATCAACACACACTCCGGTCGTTAGAATAAAAACAATCAAACATCGTGCGAGGCACGCAAAAAAAAATCAATAAGTTTTATAAAAACTTAAGCACGAAACGTCATCAAAATTCATGCACAAAAGGTGTTCAATGAAAATCACGAAAAAAAAGAAGCTCTAAAACAACATATCATGCTCTTAAACCATTCATAAACACAAAAATCAATCAATCAATCAAAAAATTCTAGATTAATTAAGTAGAAAATGAAGAATCCCCAATTTTAAACTCTGATTTTAGAAACTTACAAGTTTCTTAAAATCCCAAGTTTAGTCATTGAAGAAGATGATAGATGATGATAAAAACGTATATGGGGATATAGATAACAAGACAAACTACGTATAAATGTATTTTGGAAACTCTTTTGGGGATTAGGATGAGAAGAACTTTAATAGAAGTATGATTTTTTATGGAAAAAAAAAGCAACAACCTTTTATAAACTATCAATGATGCACTACCCCAGCACATGACCTAGGTCATACGTCTTTTTGTAGAAAAACACCACCAAATATGCACGACCCGCTGTCTTTGTTTTGAACCCCATAAGGCATGCACAACCCTAACACACAATCTTGAGTCGTGCTTCTGACTAGTTGATTAGCACATATTTATGCTTATTTTTATTAGTATTTTAGTTTGTTTTTCTATTTGTTTTTGGTATAAGTTGGATAGTTTAAGCTTAATTTCGTATATTTGTACTTCCAGCTTATTTTACCGTATTTTGATCTTAATTGATTGAAATAGGTGAATTATCTCTGTTTTTTGCCTTATAGCTAAGTAACCGGAGGAGCTCAGCACGTACAAGATGAAGGCTGATGATTAAGAGACAAGAATCGAGCGTTCCGGCGAAGAAGTAGCAAGTTTTTGAAGTTAACGTTAGCACCTAGCGGTAGTCTTACTGTTACACCTAACGGTTACCATACCGTTACCTGCACCATTACGTAATCGGTGAAGGTGGAATGAGAGCTTAACGATAGGTTTAACGATACCACACCCTACCTCTACCATCACCGTTAGAATGTAACAGAGACATTAATGATAGCTTTAACGGTAGCTCCTTACCGCTAAGTGCTACCGTTATCGGGCCCAGTAACCGACTTATGTGACTTGTCCTCCAAGAAATCGGAGTTCTATAAATACCACACCATTAATACGACTTTTCAGCATACTATAGTCATTATAAGGTTACCAAAAAGTATTCCTAGGGTTAGAATCTCATTTTTAACATCAAATAGCTTAGATTAGAGATCAAGATCCAGGATTCAACGCTTGCGAGTTCCGAAGACGTTCGATAGCCTGCGGCCCTTTCTTCGACCAAGATCTATCATTTTCTTCGGAGTAGCTGGAGGATTTTTCTCAATTATTAGACTTAATAAGTATTCTTATCTTTTTATTGTTTTCTTAGATTTAATTTTCATAGTTCAAGTATTGGATAATTGCTCTTATTTGATATTCTTGAGTTGGTTTATGAACTTGGATTTGGTTGATCAATTCAAGTTAGAAGTTTTTAGTTTTAATTTAGTTATTTGATTCATGATTAAGTATTGGAGATTCGAATTAATTAACGTTATTATGCAATTTAATTCCGTTTATACTTTATGTATTATGCTATTGCTTGCTTCATGATAATTGAGTTTCCGTATGCTTTTTAGATCCGCTATTGCTAAGTATGTTACTAGATTCGTTTATGATAATAGATTATCGCTACGTCTTAAATCTTCTTAGTTCTTAAGTTTAAGTAATTAAAATTAGATTAATTTATGATTTAAATTCTAGTTGTTAAATTAGTTAAGTTAATTAGTTCATGCTTTTCAATTTAGTAGTTAATAATCAAAAACAAACAAAATGCCCAATTTGTATAAGTTTATGTGCTTAATTGTTAGTAAGAAAACATCTGAGATACCGAATCGTTGTCCTTGAGAGAATCGACTTGAGTCAACTTCCCACCCTACAAGTGTCCTCGTACTCTTGCGAGCAAGCTTGAATGTTTTTAAATTAAATATATATAAACGGGGTGCATAAAATCTTGAATCACTAGTGCGACCCTAAATGAAAAGAATTTGAAAGTAATTAAAGCTACTCTAACATAATAATAAAAAAAAGAAATCACTTAAGAACCATTGATTTTCCTCCTCCAAACTAGACCTAAGTTTTTTGTCTTCAGCCAGACGCCTGAATACGTGATTATAAGACGATCATGTCAGAGTGCTCTCAGGGAACTTCTCTTTTGACTATAAATTTATCCCAATGGTCCCACTCGCTGAACTAATTACATCTAAAAACTTCTAATGCTCATTAGAATAATAATATGTGTGGTAGATTAAAAAAACATACTCATTACGAAGACGAAGAGAAAGAGTTCCCTCGTCCATAATAGTTAAATCACTACTTGTAGCTAAAAATGGTCTCCAAAGTATAAGCGGTATATCACTATCATCATTTATATCAAGCATAACAAAATCCGCTGGAAATATAAATTTACTAATTTACAAGTACATCTTTAATGATTCCCTTGGGATGAACAACGAACTGATCTGCCAACCTCAATGTCCTCGTATGCTTCATCATCTTGCCAAGGCTCAACTTCTTGCAAATCAATATTGATACTCAAACCAAAGTTGCATAGAGCCTTCTTAACAGATATATCTTTAACATTACACGTAATCGTAAAGCTCCCGTGGTCCTCTCATTTTTCAGGAAGCGTGCACTTAAGAATAGCATTACATCTTGTCTGTAAATTCATTATCTCATTTCCATCTACCCTCCTTTTCTTCAAAGTATCTTTCACGAACCTCGCATGGTTTACCATTTGCTCTAAAGCATATGCAAAAGGAATATTAATATATAAAATTTTAAATAATTCAAGAAACTTGGCAAATTCCTTATCTAAACTTTTTTCTCAAATGTTGGGGAAAGGGGATAAAGATATTAATATATGATATTTAGCTAGAAATATATTTAGGCTTCACAACCCCTTTAGGAAGAATATATTGAAGGAAAAATACAATTATTGTGCCTTCGTCAATAAGTTATTGATGAGGGTAATTCAGGTATTCTTTAGCCTTATATTCATAAATTTTAAATCATAATTAGAATACCCGAATTTATGATGATTATAGATTGGAATATTTCGGCAGATTTGTAGATCTAGATTGACAAGTTCACCTATTAAATTCATGTACAAAAATTAGCAATCTAACTTTTATATTAACTGCAAGATTCTAGCAAATACATAAAAGATAACCAAATGAATTTAATTGTATGTTAATTGCAATTTCAAAATGACTTACCATACAATATTAAAAATGGTTTGGTTGATTGATTTTACCATATTCAAAAAAAATATTTATATGTTAAAGTTGATTAGTTAATATAATTAATAGATGAAAAAAATTATTAAGATATTGTATCTAAGTTTAATATATTAGTCTAATGAAATCAATACTATAGATATTATTATTATATTATTATTTACATTACTATTAGAAATATAATTAACTTATTTCCTTATAGACTAAAAATAAATGCATAAATTTCAAATTATAATTAGTATATCCGAATTTATGATGATTATATACTGCAATATTTTGACAGATTTTTAGATTTAGATTGACTAGCTCACCTATTAAATGCGTGTACAAAAATTAAGCAAGCTAATTTTTATATTAATTGTAAGATTCTAGCAAATACATAAAAGATAACCAATAATTTAATTGTATATTAATTGCAATTTCAAAATCATTTACCATCAAGTATTAAAAATGGTTTGATTGATTGGTTTTACCATATTCGGAAAAAATATTTATATATATGAGCATTAATATCCAAGGAATAAGAGGGAAAATAAATCTTGATGAAAGTGAGAACTCTTACTTGCTATTCTTTACATCATTTCTATTTGAGAGCATTTATACATACTACAATGAGTGACTTCTGAAAATTCCATTTTAAAAGTTCTGATTACAGATAGATAAGTATGGAAATATATATATCATTTTCAATTAAGGGTGTGAGTTTCATTATTCGCATGATATTTTTTTCTTCTTCAAATTTATTTACTTTTGGATTATGATTTTGTTTGTTTAGTTTTACAGTGTGTAGATTGAAGATTTTGAATTTTTGTAGTAAGATGATTATGTGGTAAGGTATTTAAAGTTTTTGTATTTTTTTGATGTCGTGCTTTCTATTTTATTCGTAATAAATATGTTTTATCACGCCAATAATAATAGAGAATAATTTTGTAAATCAAATGAGGTCAGATTTGTACCTTAGAATTTGGGTTTTTGAATTGATCAATCTTTGTTTGTTGAATTTTGTGTCTGTCAAACTTCTTAAATATTGATAATTCACTTTCTGAATTTATTAAACTTAACTTTTTATATATTTTTTAAATATGCCTGCGTAAACGCGACCATTTAAACTAGTTCTTATAAACAATCTTTCGCCATTGCGCCACTTGCATTTCTTGTGTAATTTGTACTCTTAATTTTATTTTATTTATTTGCTTTTACTTAATAAAAAAAATGGGAAACTGGATTTGGTACTCTTAATATTGTTTTGTTTATTTGCTTTTACTTAATAAAAAAAAAAAGAAAAAAAGAAGGCAAAACACAACCTGGAAGATTCGATCCCAGGTTGTAGCTTTTAAGATTGATTACTGTAACCACTCTACTGCTCCTACTACTTGACAATATTTGAATTTGTTTTTATTCTTAATAACTGTTTCGTTCCTGTTTTAAGAAATGCATCACATTGCATATTATTTATTTATTAATATCCTTTATAGGATTTTTTTAATAAAATCTAGGTGCGTATTCTCGTGATAATGAAAATTCATGAGTAATACAAAATAATATAAACTTGTCATGTGATAAAAGTAATTTCACAAAGCATCGAAAAACGTGATATGTGGCTTACGCTCCTACAATCTAATTCATGTTTTTGAAAAAAAATTGTAAATCATTACAATTACGTAATCCAAATATCTCTAACCTTGTTTTATAAGATGGTTGAACCCACACGTCCCGAATTTGAAATATTGGACTCAGAAGGAATTGAGTACCATCGTTGGGTTTCTGATGTGGAAACTACTTTCATGGTAAAGGATTTTACATCCACGATCATACCATCCACCGATCCAACAGACAAAGAACTGTCTGATAAAATTAAAGCCAATGCCCTAATATTTTTGCGGCGTCATATTTACCCAAGCTTACGCTGGGAGTACCTTCAGTTGAAGACACCCAAAGAATTGTGGGATGCCCTCAAGGGACGTTTTGAAAACATACACGACACTTTACTTCCAGAACTGACCGTACAGTGGAATGAAATCCGCTTAATTGACTATAAGAGGGTCAATTACTTCAACAAGAACATGTTGCGCTAAAAAGCACGTCTTACCTTCTGTGGAAAGAAAATCACGGAAGATGATATGATACAAAAAACTCTATTCACTTTTCCTACTTCAGCCCTTATACTAGCGAACTAGTATAGGCTCGAGTATGATAACAAAAGGATTACAACTTTTAATAAGTTGATTAATATGCTGCAAGTAGCTGAGAGGCATGACCAGGTTCTCTTGAACAATAATGCTAGACCTGCCGAGACAAAGAGAATTCCCAAAACTAATTATGGTCAAGCGAATAGTGGAAAAAACCCCAAAGCAAAGGGGACTAGACGTGTTAATCCCCCTCAAAGTGGTAATTATGCACCACGAGGCAGGGGCCATGGGGGCCGCAGTAGAGGCCATGGAGGCTCTCCCAATGTATGGCGCAAAGATGGTGTAGCACCCCATGTGGCCATGGTACTATTGGGACTGGTGGTTATAAAACCAAGGCACCACACGAGAACCCCTCAAAGAAACAAGAGAGAGTTGGGAATGAACCTTGCTATAGATGTGGTGACACTGGGCATTGGTACCAAAACTGTCACGCAAGTGATAACGTGGCATCCATCTACAAGAAACTTAGAGAGTCTAAAGAACAAGAGACTCACTATGTTGAAAATGGAGATCTTGACGCTGATGTCAACCTCATTATTGCGGACTTCAATGGAAATAAGAACCTTGCTCATTCACTTGATGTTCCTGATTTTGAGTGATCTACTTCATATATTTACTTATATTTCAAGATATTTGTGACGGCATGATTGCCTCATTTTACTGAGAACATGGAGTTTGGTATTTTTTCGAATTAGATTTACTTTGGACAAGACATTTATTTGATTGGATTATTAATAATTTTGAATTTCATTCTAAAGTGTTGAATGTATTCGACTTTATTATTTACAAAACTATGTGCTTGGTTCAAATACAACAATAAGATGTGCAAAAATACACCTTACGCATAGAGCTACATATTCGAATGAGAAGTATATCATTCTAGATCGTCCACAACACTCCAATGAATTAGAGAAATTCCTCTAACTCTTTCCATGACACTATCACCACTTTTACAAGGAATGTCGCACGGCGAAATAGAGTGCTCAGCTGATAGTGGGACTACTCACACAATTTTAAGGAATAGACAATTATTTATTGAATTAATTCCTTATAACTCATCTGTGACTACAATGATTGGGACATCCCAACTAATCAAAGGGCGAGGTAATACCAAGTTTTTGATGCCTAATGGCACAATGATAACAGTAATAGAAGATCTATATGCACCTAGAGCAAATCGAACCTTGTTAAGTTTTAAAGATATTCGTGCCAACGGCTATCACTTGGAAACTCACTATGAGAATGGAAATGAATATATATATATATATATATATATATATATATGTATATATATATATATATATATATATTACCTCTAATGAATGTGGAAGAAAACACATCTTAGAGAAACTAATGAGTCAATCTAGTGGGTTATACCTCACTACTATACGGATTATTGAATTTTATGCCGTCACCAATAACGAACCATGTGACACTGACTCATATAGGCTTTGGCATGACCGTCTTGGACATCCTGGTRGTGACATGATGATCCGTATTTTTGAAAAACTCACACGGACATCCATTCTTTTGAGTGACTCATAAAGTGGGATATAAACGCGATGCACTGCCCAATGTTGGTACTACTGCTGCACAAGTGCATCTAATAACTTCTGAAGCACAAGATGCATTACCTACATCTCACTCCGCCTCAATATCTATCTCAAAGGCACATCACTCATTTTGCAAAGCCTTCTTTTTAGCAAAAAATAGGATCGAGACCTTCATATGCTATAGATACAAAGCAAAACATTCCACTCTTACAAAGAATCCAAGGTGATACATATGGACATAACCATTCAAAATGCGGATAATTCAAGTATTTTATAGTTTTGGTCGATACTTCAGCACGTTTGTCCATAAAAATGTTGTAGCACATTTAATATGATTAGGGACTCACACCCTTATAAAGCACCAAAACTCATAATGCTAGAGAGTTTACATCAAAAGTACTTGATGTCTATTGCATTTTAATAAAGATCGATGGATTGGATCTTGTACCCTAATGTGCATATATAATAAGGTCTCAAAGAAGACACCATCACAAAGAATATAGATGGTGACTAAGACAATATTTATGCGCACTCATTTGTCTTTGCACAGGGTTATGCAATATTGCACGCAACTCTTACTTATTCGTTTATGAACCCCTAATAACCAGATATTTTGCGTACCAGTTGGTAACTGGATATAAGCCTGATAATTCATATCTATGCATATTTAATTACTCAGTATATGTGCCTATTGCGCCCCCACGGCGCATTCATATGGATTTCTAAAGACGATTAAGTATTTATGTTAGATATGAATCTCCAACAGTCACCCGCTATTTGAAACATTTGACAGACGATCTCTTTCTCTCTAAATTAACAAAATTTGTTACTCTAATGAGACAGCCTTCCCGTCGTTAGGGGGAGATAAGAAAAAATATTTTCTAATAGAATGACAGGAATAGTTTCATAATATGTCTCATTATGATCCCCGCATTTCACAATGTAACGTGAAAGAAAAGTAAAGTGAACAGTTGATCTTCAAAGTATAGAAGACTCAATTTCTAAAGTGACGAGATCATATATATACAAGCTGCAAATGTGTCTGCAAGGTTAAAAGTCCCCATAAAGGGCACAATGTCGCAAATTAAGCATTGCAACCATATTTAGTGGAGGTGTGGTTGAGGTCGTGACTCCCAAAAGGAACAGGGGGAGGTCACTTGGTTCAGTCAATACTCGCCCAAGGAATATGAGGGCATGTATGACACAACTTTAATTGATCATCAATGAATATAATGACTCTCATGAGATTATCTCTGATTATAATTATGTCCATGAATCATTACTGAGGGACGCTCCGAAGTTTAATATGATTTCAGAGAATAAAGAAATCTCAATGTACAATATGAGTTTATATGAGTTGATGGAAAGATCTTCTACACACATTGATGATATATACATTGTTGCTAAAGGAATCATAGAGCACAATGTTTTGGATTCAAACTCTGTGTTGGTCAGTACGACCGAGTTCGCCGGTGAAGAAGAGGGAAAAGGCTGGGGTCTTGGTAAAAGGGGGAGATCGAGTTTGTGAGGATAAGAGAAAAAGGGAGCGGGTTGATGTTGGGAAGGAATCGGGTCTAGACGGGCCAGATACAGGGTCAGGTGTAAGAGTTGGGCCGGATCAAGCTATTAAGGGAAATGGGCCGCTATGAGGAATTGAAAGCTAATGGGACACTGCCTATTAGTTTAATTAAATGGGTTTCATCTTATTTAGTTATTTTATATATATTTTTGAGCTAGGTTATCATATGTAATGGTCCCCCCTATACTTATATATAGGGTGAAACACCTTAGAGGAGAATTAAGCAGTAATATTACAACATTCCTACCTACCAATTTATCTCTTTTTCTCCCATTTCTCCTCTCTTCTTCTCGGTATTTTCCAGTACAATTACACAGTATTTTACACAAATTACAAATAATTACAAACAATTGATCCAAATTTCTTATAACCTAATATTTGGTATCTAGAACCCATCCATCCTTGGCCATGGATGATGGTACTAGATTAAAGGATCTGCAAGAAATGCAAAGAAAATTAGAAATTAATCTGCAAAAAGAAAATCAGAAACGTGCAGCAAAAGATCAAGAGACACGGGAGCAGTTCAAGGGTATGAAGAATGAGATGCAAGAGTTAAGGACTGGATTTATTAAAAAACCGGATCACCTCACTACTACTTTAGCCACTATGCAGCTGCAGCTACTCAACATGAGCAAGGGCAAGGCAACAGTTGAAGAGGATTCTATTCTGGGATCCCTTTTTCCAGACCACATACATGAAGGATCCAAATCTAGGTCACACTCAACAACAAGAAACAGGGTGTTAACAGAGCGGCAAAACCCCCAAATCATCAGCCCCTTACCCAAAATTGATTTCCCCATATTTGATGGCTCAAACCCTAGAGCCTGGATTCTTAGGTGTAATGGGTATTTTAAATTAATCCTAAATACTCCAGAGGCACAAAAAGTAACACTGGCTGCTATGCATTCTGAGGGAAGAGCTGCTCAGTGGTTTTGGAACTTCAGTTTAGGGGAAGCTGATTTTACCTAGCAACAATTTATTGGAATCATTTCTGCTAAGTTTAATGAACTGAAAAAGGATATAATTCTTGGGGAGTTCAACAAATTGAAACAAGGTGGTTCTCATACTGAGTATGTGGAGAGGTTTGAGGAGTTGAGAGCCTGCATGCTTATGTTAAACAAGAAAGGATACACTTAAGACTACTTCATAGCAAGTTTCATAAGTGGATTGAGTGAGGATCTACAAGCTTTTGTGAACATGTTTGAACCTAACACCCTTCAACAAACCATTGAACTGGGAAGGAAACAACTACTGACCTTAGAAGCAATCACCAAGAGAGTTAAGGGCTCTAACGGGAACTTATTTCCCACCCATTACCCAAGTCAGAAGAACACCACACCTACAAACCCTAATACTTACAGACAAACCCCTTCCACTCAAGGTAAACGACCTCCAAAACTGCTCACCTCAGTAGAGATGACTGCAAGAAGGGAAAAGGGACTGTGCTATAATTATGATGAGAAGTTTGTGTTAGGGCACAGGTGCAAGAATATAATAAATTACATGATGATGACTGAGGAGGAGCTGGTTTACTTGAATGCAATGCATAACCATGAGGAGCCTGAAGAAAAAGTGTGCCAGTTGAGGAAATCAAAATGTCACTCAACTCCATTGCAGGGGAACACAGTCCTACAACTATGAGGTTTATGGGGTATTGTGGGGGCAAACAATTGTAGGTACTGCTGGATTCAGGAATTACTTTGAGCTTTATCAAGGAGACAACTGCTAAGGAACTGGGATGTAGGCTGGAACCCACCAAACCCATACTTGTTAGGGTGGCTAATGGACAAAAGCTGCTGAGCTCTAAACTGACAGTAGGATTTACTTGGAAGATGCATAACTATACATTCAAGTACCCTCTAAGACTCCTAGAACATGAAGGGTGTGACCTTATCTTGAGGGGTGACTGGTTGAAGGAAAACACTCCAATTGAACTGGACTATGATGACATGTCTGTTACTGTGAATCTGAGAGGAAAAAGGATCAGGTTAAAAGCCCTCACCAGCACAGGCCAGTGCCAACTTATCACAGAGCAATCTATTTTCCAATTGCTACATGATGAGTATGAAGAACAGGTGGAAGGAGTTTATGTATTGCACCCCATTCAGCATGATCCTAAGGAGGATAAGGGGTTGTGTAACCTATTGGAAAGGTATGCAGATGTTTTAGGAGAACCAAAAGAGTTACCTCCTGGCAGAGGGGTGGAACATCAGATAATCCTTAAACCTGGAAGTGTGCCTAAACACCAATACCCTTACAGAACTTCCCACAACCATAAAGATGAAATTGAGAGAATTGTGCAGGAGCTACTAGACCAACGAATTATACAGAACAATAAGAGTCCATTTGCTTCACCAGTGTTATTAGTGAAGAAAAATGATGCCACATGGAGGATGTGTGTGGATTACAGGTACTTAAATGAGCTGACAGTGAAGCATGATTACCCTATTCCCATTATTGAAGAACTGTTGGATGAGTTGTCTGGAGCTAAGTACTTTTCTAAGATTGACCTTAGGTCAGGTTACTTTCAAATTTTGATGAAACCAGAACATAGGTACCTCACAGCTTTTAGCACTCATCATGGACATTTTGAATTTTTAGTCATGCCATTTGGATTGTGTAATTGCTCTGCTACATTCCAATCCCTAATGAATCAGGTTTTTAAAAGGTGTTTGAGGAAATATGCCCTGGTTTTCTTTGATGACATATACTGATCTACAGCAAAGAATGGGAGACACACCTTACACATCTGGAAAGTGTACTAACACTACTAAGAGAGAACAACCTCTTTGCCAAGAGGATCAAGTGCCAGTTTGGGCAGACACAGATTGAGTATTTGGGTCATATAATATCTGCTGAGGGTTTATCAACAGACCCACAAAAGGTAGAGTGCATGGTCAATTGGCCTAGACCTAAGACTGTTAAACAGCTAAGGGGATTCTTGGGGCTCAAAAGCTATTACAGGAGGTTTGTCAAGAGATATGGATTATTATGCAGGCCCCTAACCAACCTACTCAGGAAGAATCAGTTTAGATGGGACAATTGATCGAAGATTTCTCGACGCTCTGGAAATCGTCTCCGCAATAGTACGGAGTCGACTGTAGATGCGGTGATTTGTCCCGAGTCGTGTCTCTCGAGGATGGATGTGATTGGTCGTCGATTTTCTTATTCGTTCTTATCGTCGGTTCGATTAGGCTAATTTAACTCTAAAAAGCGATAGTCATTGTTCGGTTTTTATAACTAAGATGTAAATTGAAACTTAAGATTTAAAAACATTAAAACATTTAAAGGAAATTAAAGCTTATATTAAAAATGATCAATTTAAACTAATTAACTTATTAAAACTTAATAATTTTAAATTAGGGAAATGGAGGGAAAATCAAAGTCAACTTATTTGAATAAGTTAACAAAGTACTTAACATTAATTAAGGGTTTTAAATAGGAAGATCTTAATAAACTTTTACAAACTTAGAAATTGAATACAACTTAATAACTTAAAAGCATAAGTCCATAAGCTAGAAAGCTATAAAATGAAATTGAGAATTTTGAAAGATCAAAACAACCACAAACCAAGAACCAAACTTCAATATAAGATAAAGAGAAAATAACATGGAAATTAAGCTATATTAAAGGAAAGAGATTACCAAATGTACTTGATTTCACAAAGCTTGAATGAGGAAAAGCTTGAAAGCTGAAAGATTCTTCACAAATGAAACTTGAAACAAAGCTTGAAGATGAAACAACTAAGATCTTAACTTAACTAATCTATATCTAATTACTAGAATTTATAGGAATTAAAACTCATTAAAAAGATGAAAAGCCAGAAGTTTTCTGAAGTTGGAGAAGCTTRCTTGGAGAGGAAAGCCCCTGATGCAAGTTGGGTTCTT
>BMAC01000548.1:921897-946512 GCA_014905375.1 Phtheirospermum japonicum
TACAAGTGCTATACATGTATTTGAAACAAGATACTTAAATTGGATATGAATTGAAATAAAATATAAATTAATAATAATATTAAGAAACAATTGTCATCAATCTAATTCATGTCTTAGAATCAAAGTGGTTAAATAAATGGAAATGGTTACAAACACATAGAAATGCTTGAATTATTTATAATCAAACTAAAAATAAAGTATACAGAGAAAAGATAAAACTACAACGAGTCTCTCGACTTGTCTTGTGTTCTCGTCATGGATTTGCCTTGGGATGGATGATGGTGTTCCTCTATATCGTATGCTCCTAGGGCTCCAATGATCTCCCTAATTTTTGGACATTCTTGGGGCTTTTATAGGACTTCTCATCTCGATTTTAGACCTAAAACCTGTTCTTTTAAATATGTTACCATGCGACATATGACCCCAGCGCACGAACCCAAGTAATGCGCCTTGTTACTGAAAAAACCCTTTGACACACAAAAACCACGCATGACCTAAATCCTCATGCATCAGATTAAGCGTCTGCCCGCTGAACCTCTAAAATGCACGATTCCTTGCTCATGTGCACCTGGACGTAGTCATGCATTGACTGTTGTCTTTGTCCATTTTATCTTTGTTTCTTCTTTTTTTCTCATTTTCGTGCATCCTATGGTCATTTGGATTGGGTTTACTAACACTCTTGCTCCAAATAACCTTAAAATACATAACTTTTACATGAAAATAATACAAATGAGCAAAGCATCTTTCCAATAAATGTGAAGTAACAAATATAGAACATGATAAATGCATAATTAGTCTATCAAATGTTATAAAGCACATTCTAAAATATGTGCAAAACCACATGCGAATAAGATACTGACCAAATTCATCATACACTAAGGCCATGTTCATCACACATGGAAGAAATAAATATTTTAGATAACAAAACAAAATAATAGCCTCCAATCATATTAAACTTAAAAATAGTCAATCAGGTGTCGATCTTTTACATATTAGTGTGTAACCTGAAATCAACTAACTATCACCTGACTTTGAATTTAAAAACTTACAACTTAAAAAATGTGATAACTGTGGAAACTTTGAACTCTTTCGTACTAACAATTATTAAATCTCAACTTCTAACACTTAGATGAACATAACCATCTCTAGCAAATTTTGCAATACCATTGAAGTGATCTCAAATGCACTACATTTTACGAACGTTTAAGGATCGCCCGCAAGAGAACGGGGTCGATCGTAGTGCGGTGAGGTGACTCAAGTTGTATCTCACAAGGAATACTAATCGGAAGTGATTTTCTTTTTGTGTTTGAATCATGAAAGAGAAAATAACAAAAAAGGATATTCTAAACACATGATCAAATTCGGGTTTTGAGTTTTTAGCAATTAAGACGACAGTTCAAATCACAAGAAATGAAATTGAAGACTTTGAAAAAAATCAACGGGGGTTTAGGGTTCTAAACTCATCTCCACAATCAATTAATAATTTATTGAACACATAATCTACAAATTGGGTTTGTCCATCCCAATTCTCAATTAAACATCGAATAATCCCCAATTGATTGTTCTAAACTCATCTAGACCCTAGACCCATGAATTCTAACCTAAAAACATTAATAAATGCAACAACATAAACCAAGAACAAGCATAAACATCAATGACCCAATAATAATACATAATCCACAAACAATAATAATCAAGGGAAGATGAAAATACAATAAAGCTTGGATGCTGAAAACCAAGAACATAAAGTTAGAGAATTCATGAATTTTATAAACTTAAACAAAATAAGCTAATAAAATCAATGGAGAGAAAAATCATCGAAACTACTCCTAAATAGTCAAAGATGCAACTAAAATGCTTCAATAAATTCTAGTAAGAACCTATACAACAATATCAACTACAAGCATAAATTGCATAACTTGGCTTAAATCATTTGCTTGACTGGAAACAACTCTATTATTTTTATCTAATTTTGCCAAAAAGGGAAATAAGCTTGAAACATGAGCAAATCATGAAATGAGCTTCAAGCTAAACTAAGAACATGAAAGTGGAGGATTTTCTAAGAACACATGAAGAACATCAATATCCAAACTACAAATTACACAAGAAAATCCAGAGTTTCAAACATTCATAAATCCTACAAGAAAATAAGCAAGAAAGAGAAACTTGAGCTACCACCCAAAAGAAGAGGATTAAACTTGAACAAAGGTCAAACAATAAACTTGTGTCTTCATCCAAAATCCAAAAAGTGCAAAGGAGTCCATATTTTATTTCTAAAACTTGAAGAAAAAGAAAAAAGAAGTGAAGAGAGTGGAGAGGAGAGGATGAGGATGAGATGGGAAGAAAAACAAATGATGTGAGGATGTGTGGTGATGTTGTAGGATGAAAAGAGGGTAAATTAGTTATTTTAGGGCCAAAAGGGCCACTTGGACGGTCAAACAAAAGCTCTTATCGATGGACCATCGATCGATGGTCGGTTGACAATGTAAAATATGTGTATTCGAAAGGTATATTGAGGCTCTTAATCTCCGAATCATCACCGGATGTCTAATATGAAACTTATCCCTACCTCTTGGATTCCATTTGGCTTTTGAAGTACTCCATTTTAAGTTTTGTGGAGAGAGTTATGGCTTCCAAACCAAGAACTGCAACACCTAAGAATTCAGTACAATATTTAAACTTCAAGCTGCTTTTACCACATTAAAGTTCTGAACTGGGCAAAGTGGTAAACACAAAAATTGTAGATAGTTCTCTTATATTTTTAATGATAAAAATACAAGCCAATGGCACTAGAGTTCAGGGAGTTATGCTCATATTACGGAAACTTCTTCGTCAAACGAGTGAATGCATGGACAAATAATGTAAACAACCATATTTTTCATCATTTTCATTCGATTTTGCACCATAAACTTGTCGACACTTGTCATTGAATTCATAGGGCTTAGCTTATCTTCTGACCTCGACTGGGCCCACTTTGGCCATTCTTTGACCAAGAAAAATAAAATAATATAAAAATTCATAAAAATCAGAGAAAAACACTAAAAAGACGAAACAAACTACGAATATGCAACAAGGCAAACCTAAAGCATGATGAAAACACATGCAAAATGAGATGTGAAGAAAATACATACAAATATATATAACAACCATCCCACAAAAAATAAATATAAGGCAAACAAATTTTTTCATAAAAATTGAATTATCAACCATGCATCTTTGCTTGCCCGTCCTAACACCAAATCCTAATCTAAATGCATGATTATTATACAACTAAGTTTCATCAACATAATTTACAATGATACCCATCAAATAATCTGACAGATATTGACAAACATCCTAAACTGAAATAATAATAGGAATAATAGAATCCACTGCAAAAGTAATACCACATTCATTATATAATGCACTCATATTCATAGGACAATTTTGTTATATCCATCACAAAATACTTTCTTATTCATCACATAAAATCCCAGTTAAATTGCATTTCAAAATAAAGTAATAAACATTATTATTTCATATTAATCGTGAAGTACTGTCATAATCATCACACAATACCATGATATCTCACAAACTTGTTCCCAAAAAGTCTCATAAAACATAAACCTATGTGATGACCAACTTGTTCACGATTATAACATTTTGCACCAGAAACTGAAATTGTTATAAAAAAGTTTGAATACATAATAAAATATACCACAAAAACTCATTCATCACACAATTTTCTTTCATATCCTTCACACACGAGCACACATATCCATCACACATAGTCATTTCATGAGCAAAATTAAAAATCTAAGAAAACACAAACTTGTATCAGATGATTCTCGTATCTCTATTATATGTTCCGAAAAGCAATAATAAGTTTCATTTTATCATAGTGAATATAGACATTTATTATAATAAACATGAATATTTATCATAACGGAAATGATTCGCATGTATCAAATTTATACTTGAGTGTATGTTCTTACGTGTGCACGGAGAGTCGAATTCGTCTGTCTCCCTAGGGGTGTCAATTTTACCTGGCGGGTTAGGTTACTCGTTGGGTATGTGAGGTTTCAGGTAGGGTAAGGTATTACCTGATATGAATTGTAATGGGTATGGGAAGGTTTGACATTCTCTTTAGCAAAGAAGAAAGCACTATCTTCAATGCCAGTGGTCTGAGGCAGTGAGCTCGGACAAGTTTTTTATCCATCACCCTACCCGATTATAATTTTAACATTATGTATTATCTTATATATGACATATATTGTATTATGTATTATGTATTATATAATATAATATACTATATTATGTTTATTTGACAATAGCAGAACAAGTCAATGAAGTATAATCTTTTTTTAATAATGATACTAAAGTCAGTGTAGTATACAATATAATATTGTACTTTATAATATGTTTATAATTAGAGATTTTTTTTTACCTCCTGAACTATGGCCATTTTGACACTTCGCCTCCTAAACTTTTTTTTTCGTGCAAATTATAAACTGTACGAATTTTGCACTTAACCTCCTGAACTCCCGTTTTTGGTGGAACTTTTGGTCGGAGCTCACTCGTGTGACATGCACGCTTACATATAAGGGGTAAAACCGACTTTTCATCTCTTACTGATGACTCCTGCTCAAAACAATGGCACGGGAGCACTCGTGTGACCTGTTAATATAATGTTCACATTAATATATGTATAAACGTAGGATTTGGAGCCTACGTAGTGATCACGTGCCATTATTTTGAGCGGGAATCATGAGGAGGAGATGGAAAGTCAATTTTACCCCTTATATGTTAGCGTGCATGTCACACGAGTGAGATCCGGCTAGATTTTCCACCAAAAATGGGAGTTCAGGAGTATAAGTGCAAAATTCGTATAGTTTAAGAGGTAATTTGCACGAAAAAAAAAGTTTAGGAGGCAAAGTGTCAAAATGGCCATATTTCAGGAGGTAAAAAAAAATTCTCTTATAATTATTACTATATAATATAAGATATTAAGTAATATAGACGTTATTGTATATTATAAAATTTATTCAAAAAACATATTGGAGAAAATCTATATACAATAAAAAAAAATAATAGGTACATGTTTACCCATTAGTTACCCAATTACCCGTCAGACACTACACGTACTTTATTCGAATGAGATTATGGTAGGTACGACTAGACCCCTGCCCGTTTACAACCCTACTTCTATAATGATATTCACACCTTTTTTTTAGAACTTTTTCTATATTATTTATTTTTGGGTACGGATATACACACCCCATTATTTTATTTCTTAATCCCAATAATTTTTTTTTTATCAAAATACCAAAAATAACCCTCAAACCTTACACCCTTAAATATACATTTCCTTCAACTTGGAAAAAAATATCGTTCGAACCAGATTTTCGAACACATAATCCATGTTCGAAAAATTGATCCGAGCAACACTTTTTTAGACTATAAAAGTGCGTCCAGATCAATTTTCTGAACCCATATTTTGTGTTCATATCAATTTTCTGAATATGTGTTTTGTGTTCGAATAGATATTTCAAACATGTATTATGTGTTCAAAAGTATAGTGCAAACGACACATTTTTTTCCGAATTAAAGAAAATTTGTATTTTGGGTATAAATTTGAGAAGTATTTTTTTATATTTTGATGAATTTTCTTTGGGGTTTTTGTGAACCACTCCCTTTACCTTCTTTCATTTTGGGGTTTACTCCCCTTTTAAATTTTCTTTGTTTCCGTTCCCTAGCTCAAAACATAAATTAAAGCTTACTCCCTTGTGATGTATATGCCCTTAGACTTTTGTGCAGAAAATTGAGTACTTAGCTGTATCATTCTTTGTACTTAGGTACATAATAAAGAATACTTAGACAATTACCAGATAGTACTTAGGCCCAACATGCTTCCGTAAAATTAAAATTCCTCTATATTTCGTACCTCTCTTTGACCAAAATAGCCCTGGGTGAGATGGGTTGCGATGCCACCAGTCGGGGAATTATCGCCCCTAGTTCATTTTACAGATGGTATATCTGTCTAACTTCTATTCTTAGAAGTTGAACTACAAGTTATCTGACTCCTTCTGCAACTATTCAACACAGCCTTGGTTCATTTCCTACTCCAGGTGTACGAGATACTTAATTTATAAAGATAATTTAATATGATGTTAAGCACATATGTTAAACTAGAAGCCTTTATTTTATTAAGAACTTGAAATCAAATTTATTACATTAGTAATCTCCTTTTGGGAAGAGAAAACTTTTAGCCTCTCATAGAGAAGGCTTGCACTCGTAAATACATAAACTTTCTAATACAAATTATTAAAACACTCTTTATTCTTGTACACAAAACACTCTTTTTAGATTTTATTTATTATTATGAGAAAATAGAAGGTAATGAGCGATGCCTTCTGCTTCCTCCAAATCCCGAATTTATAGAAGTCTGGCGGACTTGAAATTCGGACTTCACATATCTTGTAATTTAATTGACGTCATTGCTTACATCACTTCTTGCATTATTGTCCTCTACCAGCTGGTGGATTTTTTGCTTTGTAGAGGCACGTTCTTTGGGGACCCGAATATCACATGATCCATTTATTATTATCGGAGGGCCTCTTACTTTTTTGATTTATGTGGTCCCCGGGCAAAGCATTTTTTTGGTGGTCCCTGACCATCCGGCTTGTTCTGTTTGGATTTTGTACCAAACTCTAGCTCCGTCTGATTTGAGCACTTCGGACAGTTCTTCTCCATCCACCTCTAGCCGTGGGCCATGTTGCAATAGTTTCGGCAAGTTTCTTTACTTCCCGGCAGCTTGTTGTTCCATAGAAGAGCTCTCTTTTTGTCAAATAGATCTTCTGCGAATCCTGTTGTATTTCCTGTCACTGTATTTAACAGAGAAGTCCCATTCACTGTATATTGAATGAACTTAAATGGGAGCTTGACCTTGTCCATCTCGGTGAGACAGACCCAAAGACCCCATGCCCTTCTTGTGGACATGTCATCTTCTGTGAGTGCTGCTACTAACGGAATTCCTTCAGATGTTGGTGCTTTGATTATTTTCATTGCTTCCGTGTCTGGTCGTCTAAGATTGATAAAATGGAACACTTCATGCATTCCTTTTCCGATTGGCTCTGGTGCTGCGCTAAAGATATATAATTCTAAGACATCAGCTTGTGCAAGATGTGGGTTATTTGCCACGTCTCGTGCACTGCATCTTGTATCCATCTCGAAAGTTGTGATATTTCCAAGAAGCTTGGTGATCTTGTATGAACCGATGCTAAGGCTCCAAATTCATACCAGCTTTTTATGTCTTGTGGATGGGATTCTAGCATCATCCACATTCTAGGATATCTTCCGAACACATCTACTAGATATTTGGCCGGATTAATCCCTACCCTGGTTATTAACTTCTCCCATCTCCATTGATATACCTGAAAATGGGAAGTTCTCAAAATCTCGCAAGTGTCAATCTTAGATTTGCCTGTCTGTGGCCTAAGACTGATCTCTTCCTCATTAACCTCTGAGGCGGTAGGTTGACTCGAAGGCTCGGGTTTGACTCCGGAGCATCGATTTAACTTGAGACAGTTCATCCGTAGATGATTCCGTCTTAGTTCTCGTGTTAGGGTACTTGAATCCCCTGCTACAGGTATAGAGCCCTGTAATCGAAGTGTCTCCTTTTGCACCATTGAAGATGTTGCCCGGAGAAGTGGCTTTCTCATTACAGACCATAACTGTTTGTTAGCCAGTAAGCATCCTCATATTTGATCAGAAACTATTTCCCGATCAACTCGTTGTAACCTTCCGGTTACCTCTGCATTGAGGGTCAATGCATCGAACTTGTGTTGAAGCATCTCCAAGTGTTCCTTTAGATTCCTTGCCATTTTGAGGAATGAATCAATTTCTGATCCCTCCATCTCTTGTTAAAAAATCTGCAAGAACATTTTCATGAGATTTATAATGACTATCAAAATCATAATATTGACATTCAGCTTGCCATCTAAGTAATCTAGTCTTTTTGGGTTATTCAATTTTACTTTTCAAAAAGGCTTTAACGCTTGAGTTATCAACTTTTAAGGTGAATTTCTTGGATAGCAGGAATAAAGGCCATTTCTCAAACGCCTTTCTGACTGCAAAAAACTCCTTCTCATTGATATACCATCAATTTGCCTCGCTATTTGAAAATAACCAGCTACAATATCTACTCGGCGCTTCTCCTTTGGGCGTTAGTTTCGTAAGAACAACAACTCACCAATAATCACTGGCACCCGTATATAGAACTAGTTCATCCTCGTCATTTGGAATTACCAGTTTAGGAAGTTGTTTGCAAACCTCCTTAAGCTGTTTAATTCCTTCATGGTGTTCCTTTTCCCATTTGAAATTGACATCCTTTTTAGTAGGGGACTAAACACCTTTCTATAAAGTGCTAAGTTATTTATGAACACTAGTGCTTAACCCGTGCGATGCACGGAACAAATTGAAATGGATGGTGTAAATTCATTCGATGTAAGTGTAATATTATCGATTTATTAATATAATATAATAATCTAAAACACTCAAGTCACGGTTATTCGTGAACATAAGCTAATTTAAAATAAAGAGCGTGGGTATACGTACCTCATTTATTTAGTAGTTCACCCACTACAAAATGTTATCACAAAAATATCAATATTACCCTCAAACTCCACACCCCAAATACTTCATCTCCTTCAACTCTCCATCACCACTCCAACCGCTGCCCATCACCGCCACCACCGCCATGGTCGTCGGCTATTAGAGGACATAAAAAAAATACACGCACAGAAATACACTGCCGCTGCCATGCCGTCATACAACTGAAAGAAATAAGAATGAAATAAAAATGCCTTGAAAAGAAATCGTTCGAACCACATTTTTGAACATAAAATACTTGTTCAAAAAATTGATTCGAACACAAAACACATGTTCAGAAAATTGAATCTGAACACAATATACATGTTAGAAAAATTGATTTTAATGCTTTTTTTAGGCTAAAAAAGGGTTGTTCGAAAAAAAATTCGAACAATGTTGTATCGTTCAATCAAAAAGTTCGAACACATGATTTCTGTTCGAGAAACCAGAGACGAACACCCCTATTTTATATATGTTCCTTACCCTTTACCACCTGCATCCTTCACTTATCTTTCGCAACCAATGGCAGAGTTGGAGCAATGGCGATAGCTATGGTGGTGGCGGCGACGGTGTGATGGGCAGCACTAATGGCAGAGTTGGAGTGGTGATGAAGGGTTTGAGAAGATGTATTTGAGATGTTTAGAATTTGGGGGGCGATTTTGAGATTTTTGTTGATTCTTTTTTTGAGTGAACTCATAAATAAATGGGGTACGTACATCCGCACCATGAAATATATCAATGGTTAATAACTCCACATTTATATATTATGAAATAACTTTTTACATCCTACGTTATAGGTCTAACTATAGTTTAGCTTGTGTTCATCATGTACCAATAGTTTCAAGCCCTCCCATTTAGTTAGTTGTGAAACAATCATATTAGTCACTTTTATTATAAATTAATGTGCGCATGTCCTTGTTATCCACCTATTTGTTAATGTTGTTGACACCCTAGCATATGTGTCAACTAACCATTGCTTCGGATGACATGTGTTATCACTCTGTAGGTCCGGATGTTGAGTTGTCAGCTTATGGTTGTTCGGGTTAATATGTTACCTTTTAGGAATTTTTAGTGTAGGTATAAAATAGAACTTTTTTTCATTTTATGCTGACCTTAAAAAGCTAGGATATCTGTATTTTTCTCATGGTCTCTCCTCTCGCCGCCCCGTGTAAATCACCAAACACCTCACTCTCTCTCTCCTCCCTCGCCATAATCGCCAGCTCTCATCTGGAAATCACCAAACCCACTCTCTCTATCTCTCCTCCCTCGCCATAACCGACCGCTGTTCTGCCCAAATCATTTCCTTGAATTGCCAATCTATCTGCAATCGAAAAAATACGGGCATCGACAGGAAGTGATTGGGTTGTCGTGCCAAACCCTACTCAAGGCATTGACCAATAAGGGCTTGATTGACCTGGCCCAATACCGTCTCGAGGAGATCGACGCTTGCTCGGCCGAGTAAGAGGTCCACATCAGTTAAGTCTGATTCATGTATTTGTTTTTCGACCCATTTTTCAAATGAAGATCTATGTTCTAATTCAAATTATTTTGATGGTTTCTATCCAGATCTATGTATTATTTTCAATTGGAATGTTAATTTGATGATTTTATGCGAAATGGTTTTTATAATTATTTTTTGATAAATCTTGTTTTTTCCAAATTCGTCGATTTTTGATCCTTTGGAGAGATTAATTGTGGGGATTTTGCGGTTTGGTGAGTTAATCATTGTCGGGGATATTTTTATGACCTGAATTGCTGAATTAATCTGTATGATGATAAATGAAATGATATGAGATTGCGTTTTTTCTCCTCATTTATGCGATCTTTATTGCAAATGATATGAATTTGCGTTTGCTGGAATGGTGAAATTGATTGTTTCTGTTTTTGAGTTTATCACTGGATTGATAAATTAGGCTCAGTGTATTGGAAGATCTAGATGGAGATAACTGGGTTGACTCGGATTGCTTTATGAGTGAGCAACTGAGTTAGTACAAGTTCAGTTCTTGGATATGCATAGCCAGCAACTTACTCTAGGCTTAAGATTTTTATTTTGAGCAGAATAAAATTGAATATCTTTAATATGTTCCACTTAGATGAGTTAGATGAGTTGTTTCGGGGTTTTTTTTTTCAGATTTCATTAAAATTTGAATTGAAGTTTTGATTTAATGGATTTTGTTTGAGGAATTGATGTGCTTTGTTGGAGTGAGGTATTTTTAGATTTATATTCTCTTTTTTGTTGTTGTACACATCTGGAAAGGTCGTATATCCCCGACCAAAAGTAGGAAAGTACCACGACACTAAATATTATATCTTTTGTGATCTTTTGATTACCAGATGCATTTAAAATAATATCTCTTACATGTGCAACTCTTTCGAGCACATCTTTTTTCTGTAGCTACATGTGATTGATTATTACAGTGATCTCTGCTTAATTCTGTCATTTCCTCATTTTTTCAATCCATCCTCTGATTTGGAGCATGTTTGGCAGCCGAGTCGGCATCTGAAGAATCAAAATCCGATCAATCCACGACTGCAAAAATGGTGAGAAACTGCATCCTAATTAGTTGGTTAGTTCATATTCAATTTTTTGAATCGTATTTTGAGCTCTTCGACTTCATTGAATCTAATTAATCAAATGTTTTTGTTGGGAACTCATTTTTATCCAGAGTCATCTTTTTGATTATTTATATTGTTCGAGGAAAGATGACGAGTAGATGCCTGAATTTTATATTATTGGATAATGTGATTGTTTTGAACTCGAAAGTTCATGTTAATGGGTTTCTCAATTTATTTGACTTTTCTTTGATATTCTGGCTGAGCATATTTGGGGATGAAAAAATTAAAAATAAAAGTTAAAACCTATGGATTTAGTCTGAAAACTTCGCCAGAATGTTTTATGGATTCAAACGTGAATCAAGTTTTTTTTGTTAATTGAAAAATATGGGTGTTTTTCTTCCTATTTTTTTTGTACAGAGCAAACATATATAAAATCTATTCAGAGCATATTTGAATTCCATTTTCTGAAAGTTGAATTACAAGAAAGAAAAATCTCCATTGTTTGAAACTGAATTTGAATATAATATAGTTAGCGATTTATAAGAATGGCCGTTGGAACTTAGAGATGGTGAAAACGCAGGCTACAGATTTGGATTGTGCACATGCACTCTAGAATAGTCAGATGTCTGATGCTATTCTTTTACTAATCTTAGTTGGATCATATTAATGTCAATAATTGAAAGTGAACATTCAATATTTCATAATCTTTTGATTCTCCTAATTCGATGTTGTATTTTATTCTGAATCAACTTTAGTTTTTTAATCAAATAAGTATTTTATTCTCAGTCCCTCTCTTTTTTTCCAGGATTTTTTCAAAAAAGAGCAATAAAACAAATGAGAAATGGCTGACCAGAAGAAATAATTCAGCAAGGTCAACCAGCTGCGGCCGTTGGATTCTGGGCTTAATTTAACCGTAAAGGTTGTCAATTCATAAACAGCAGCATAGAGAGGTCGAACCCAAGGACGTTTTACTGAATGCTTAGTGGGGTACGAGACTGGAATTATATTTTTTTCCGCGAGAAACGATCAAGGTTAGCATTTTACAATACGTGTTTATTTGTTGTTGAATGATTGTATTTCCAAGATAACTAAAATTGATTATGTTGTGCTATTACATTTTTTCTTCTTTATAAAGAAAATCTAGCAACAACCTTAATTCATGTAATTATATCTTGGCATGTTAATTTTATTATTTTAAAATTAATTTTAGAAGATATTATCAAGTTTTTAGTTGGTATTGTGGTTATAAATCTTTCTATCTAGCATGGGTTTGCAGTTTCCGATGGCTGATCCATAAAGTTAATCAGTGATTTGTCAAGTGAAAAGAGGAAATTAGAAGTTAGAAGTTAGAAGACAACTGAGGAAGAAATAAGCTGAGAGGATATTGGCTTCTGGCGTGTTTTTGGCTAAGCAGTGGGGGTACTGCTCATCATCTGTCCTTTTGTTTTTGCTGGGATATTTATGAGCATGATGAAATGAAAGAGCATTGCAAAAAGTAGTTTTCTTGAGATTATCATGTATATGTGGTGGAGGGGTGTGTATATGTGTCTGGTGCATATATAAGACTTGAGTTTCTAAAAGATTGTTTTATTTTTCACTCTGGCCCTTATATGTTTGGATGCTGTGATGATGATTGTTCTTTATTTTATTTTATTTTTATTTTTTGGCCCAATTGCAATGGTTTTCTTTTTCTTTGTGTATTAACATGTGCAAACTTATCTTTATCAATAAATCGTACAAAAGAGGTGGAACAAAAGCCAATAGTATCGTAATAGTGTCATAAGTTTGGCCCAACGGAGTAGCCATAAGTTTACTAAAAGTAGAAAACCTAAAAAAATTTCATATTTAAAATTGTATACTCAAAACGTATTTGTAACCTATTTAATGATTCATTAATATTTTATAAGTCACTTTATGATATAAATAAGTCACTTTATGAATTTAATTAAATTACAACTGATAAATTTTATATTAATATGCATTTTTCCGATATGCCCGCGTAATACGCGGGTTATTACACTAGTATCTTTGTATTCATAGACAAAGTGAAGATCTTATACTAAATTTGGGCTTTTCTAATTATCGGCACCCGTTGTACTTGTTTGTCAATAGGTACCCAAAAGTTTATCATTAGAATATGTCATAATTCAATCACATCAATCTGTTTGAGTACAACTGAATAATTTAGTTGTAATTTAGTCGCACTTTGTTGTACTTTTTATTTTAGAAATAATTTATATTAGCACAATTATACAATTACCAAATCAACTTTAACCAATAAAAATATAACACTTGTAATATGAATTTTGAAAAAATTATAAAATTAACTAAATAAATACAAAATCTTGTGTTTGAATTATAAATATATATTATTAAATAAAAATATAAAAAGTCACAAAAACACACACACACACACACACACACAAATATCTATATATATATATATATATATATATTATATATATATATATATCTATATATATATATATACTATATTATATATATATATTATAAATAATATAAAAACAAATCTTAAATATTTTAAAATTGATTTCAAAATTTATGAATTATAAATATTATTAATAATAAGAGAAAACATAAAATGTTATAAAATAAATCAAAAAATAGAAATATGTTAAATATATAAAAGATTTATGTTTTAATTACAAATATTTATTAAAAAGTTAAAAATAAAAAAATTACGAAGATAGTAGTAGTGTAAATAATATAAAATAAATCATATTTCAAAGTAATTTGGTAGAAATAAAGTTAAAAATAATTTAAATCTGAAATAATCATTCTAAAATCCTAAAAGTAACAGAAATACACTTCAAATGATAATTAAATAAATCAGAAACAATTATGAATACAGTTTTAAAAAAATATGACATATTATGTTTTAATTCTAAATGATTTTTTAATAATTTTCAAAATGAAATAAAATTAAAAAATAGAAAATATTATAATATAATATAATATAAATATGGAAAAATTCAAAAATCAGATAAAAATATAATAGAATTATAACTAATTAATAAATACTTATTTTAAAAATATTGAAAGAATGAATTGGCGATAGTTATAAAGTAAAATTAAATAAATATATAAAAGTTAATTCGAAATAGTTGTTTATCTATTGAAAGTTGATAATAAAACAATAAAAAGGATCAAGAAGTTATAAAAACATTATAAATAAAACTTATACTATTTTGAAAATAGAAAGTAATATACTTAATTAAAGTTATATTATAAAAAATTATCTCCTAAATTTAAAAAACAAAAAATATTATATTGTAAAAATATATAAAATACTACAAAAATAGGGGGGGGGGGGGGGGAGGGGGGGGAGAATGGTAGAGAAGGTACCGAATAAATGAGGAATCTTATTAGAAAATTACTGGAGGGCCTTTGTAATTTATTTTATTATAATTAATTTTTTTGGAATCAACTCGATAATTGACCCAGGATAGCCACTGAGTAATCGAGTTAACTACCAAGTCATTGAGTCATTTGATGAACCTGATAAATAAAGGATAAATCTCATTTTTGGTACCCAAAGTATGACAAATTTCCAGTTTCAAAGTATCAAGATTAGTACTATAAGTTCAATTTTGATCTCACTTTTCATACCCTGGATTAACTTTTCGTTAAAGTTAACGGGGACATTTTTGGAGTGAAATATTAATGTAATTTATAAAAAAAATATTTGAATATTCAAAAAATGAATAAAAATATAAATAAAAAACTGAAATTTTGTAATTTCGTAATTTATAAAAAAAATACAACAACTAATTTAATTCAAAAAAAATTGAATATAATATTTAAAACTTCAAGAAAAGGAAAGAAATGTAAATTTAATAATTTTACAGAATCTAATGTTTTTGAGTTGCTATTATTGTTTTTTTATTTTATTTTATATTTTTATCGATTATTTTATTTTTATTTAATAATTTTATAGAATCTAATTATGATTTTTTTTGAGTTAATTTAACTTATTATATGAATTTTCTCTTTAGTTTTATATGATTGTTGAATTTTTTGTTTTGTTTCATATTTATGAAATAAACATTTATAGTTTAATTATAAGTTCTTATAATTTTATCTATATGATTTTATCTATATTTTCAATTTTATTTAAAGCATTTGAAAAAATATTTATATTTTACTTTTGCTTATTTGGGTTATTCAAATTTATTAACTAATTATTTATATATATATTTATATATTAATTTTAGATAATTCTTTATATTTTGTATTTTCTTCAAAAAAAATATATTATATTTATATTTTTCAGTTTTTATTTAATATTATACATAATTATTCTATATATTTAATATTTTATTTAAATAAATTATAATCTCCAAAATAATATTTACATAAATAATTATATAAATAATAAATATGTATACTACAAATAGTAAGTAAAAAGTAAAA
Source organism: Phtheirospermum japonicum (assembly GCA_014905375.1). Lineage (NCBI taxonomy): Eukaryota > Viridiplantae > Streptophyta > Magnoliopsida > Lamiales > Orobanchaceae > Phtheirospermum > Phtheirospermum japonicum. The sequence goes on from BMAC01000548.1 coordinate 937,516, forward strand.
TGGGCGGGAAAATTTTGAAAAATATTTTTAGAAATGCTAGCCTTTATATATATATATATATATAGATTCCAGCGAAATTAACAACTCCTAGAAAACTTTGAAGTTGCTTTTTATCCTTGAGCGTGTCTAGAAATCTCTGTATCTTTTCTACAATATGATTTTGTATAATGTTCCAGACTCATCGATTTCTATCCCAAGGAACTCGATTTTTCTTGTAGCAATTACTGCCTTCTTTCTGAAAGCACTAATCCTTCCTTGTGACAAACATCTGAGAAGATTTCCAAATATTTTAGATGATCCTTCATGTTCTTTGATGCAATGAGTATATCATCAATGTATACGAACTTGAAATTGAAATAATCTTTAAAGAGATTATCCATCTTCCTCTGGTATATCTGGGGTGCATTTGCTAGACCCATGGGCAAAAAATTCTAGATATAGTGCCCCTGTGGTGTGGAGAAGTCCGTTAACTTCTTGCTTCCTTCTTCCATCTTAATCTGGTAAAACCTAGATTTACAATCAAACTTGGAGAACACCTTTGCATTTTTAATGCAATTTACCAAATGTTTTCTACTTGAGATATAATATCCATAGAGTTCTAAGATGTTATTGATTCCTTTGTAGTTAATAACTAATCTCGATTTTCCTCTTTTTAATTCTCCATGGTTGCGGACCAGGAACCCTGGGCTATTGTATGGAGAGACTCCTGCTTCAATTAACTTAAGGTCCATGTGTTCCTTAAGTATTTGTTGCATATCCTTTCGATCTTCTTGATTCATCAGGATAGGCTTGTATCTTACAAGCTCGTTTTCTTTTCCAGTTTTCACCTTCAAAGATTCTTTGAGCTCATTCTTATCCCACCATACTAGAGGGGTTTTGTTGAAATTCATTTGAACTTTTCTTTTGATGTCCTCCAATGAAATTTGTTCTTCCATGGTGGTGTCTGGTTGTGCACTCGTGTCTAGAATTTCTTTGAGGAATTCGATCGTTTATGATTTTATCCTCTCTTCCTTTCGGCCTCCTAGACTCTCGTTTTGTAGTTGGAGAATTGCTTCTCCATACCTTCTTCGGTCCTTTATTTTTGGGTGTCGAAGTTTTCCTTCATCACCACGCTTGCTACGAAAATTTATTGGCATTTTTCTGTGGAATGCCTCTATTAGTCGTTGAACTACAATCTTATGGTCACATGGGGTTTTGAAAATAAGTCTTCTAGTCTCATTTTCTTGTGTAAATCTCCTAAATGTCTGTAGGAAATTATTTTCTAACAAAATATCTGCTCCCGTATCATGGAAATAGATTGATGGAGTCTTGACTTTGTATCATGGAGTACCATTTGCTCCTCCCATAATCATTTTCGCTTGCTTGATCCCTCTCTTTAGGACTAAAATCCTTTTAGAGAAATATCTTCCCGCTACTGGAGATAATTCTTCTTCCATTTATTTGGGGAAGACTTCTGGTTTAACTGTGCAGATTCCTGCGCCTGAATCAATGTAGGCTGTAAAATATTCTTCACGATATATTGTATATATATCATTCCAACGGGAATGTATATGGAGAATGGGCTAGTGCTCATTTAATTCTATATATATATTCACCCACCGTAAACTCCATTCCATCTCTTAACCTTTTCCCAAGGTTTATGATCCTCAAGAAACTCTATCCCTAGAGTTAGTTGCTCTGTAATTCTTCATGCGCTTCCCTTAATGATTGTTTCAATTTCTCCAATCTTGAGGATTCCTTGATATCTTCCCAGGGAAGGTTGTTAAAAGTGGTACAATGCATCACAAGGAAAGACATTATCTTTCTGAGTAATGTCAAATATCACTTCTATATCTCTCTATCCTTCTGGGCACTTTAGCTCTCCATTAGCTTTGAATACTTCAGGAGCTCGAGTGCTTTGGCAGATTCTTGGACCTTCCCATTGAGGTCCACTGATCATTTTGTCTTGTTGGAAAGACATTCTCCTTGGTTTGATCATGAGGCTCTTGCTCTTATTAAGAACCGATGGTCTTGGATTCTCATGTCAATTTCTCCAATTGTTGGAGATTGCATGATCTCCACTAAGACAGTTTTCGCCACGTCTTCGAAGATCCTTGGTATTTCTATGAACTCTTTTCTCGAAATACTTCTAATGATGAGTATTTGAGAGTGCATATGAAATCTTGTATGTAATCGAGTATGGTCTGTTTCCCTCCGTCATCAGGTCTGGCCTCTTAAAGTCTTGATGAAGGGTAAGGACTCTGCTGAAATCTTGATCTGCCAAATTATACGCGATTCTTGGGTAAATGTTAAATGCTAGTTTTCCCATGTAAAAAATTCTCGTGATCGCTCCCAGACAAGAATCTTTAATATTTGAGATCCTTTTATCAAAGAGAGCGAGATTTAATGGCAAATCAACTCCTTTAAAAGTTGATTTTATAATTACTTTAATGGCTCCAATGTGGATCCATGAGAGTGTATTTGCCACTTCTCTTTCGAGTCTGCTCTTAATCTCCTGGATTTCTCTGTAGGGGATTAGTTGCATCTCGATTTGGTTTCCTGTGTATTCCATGGGTATTGCGAACTCTCCCGTGACAACTCTATGGATAATTTGGTGTATCCGGTTCCTCAACCCCAACTTATCCATCGCCTTTTCCATTGCTCCTATTGTAAATCCTTCATACATTTGTAGCTTCAGATCTTCTTTCATTATTCTCATAAGTGTCTTATGAGAAACGGTTGTATGTGAGAGGAATCCTGACATATCATCCCTAACTACTTGTTGAAGAAATTCTTCTTCACTCTGATTCTGAATATGATTCACTTTCATCTTTAAAGTAAATTTCTTCTTCATAGATGCTTTCTTCTGAGTGTATATCCTCAAATTGATACACCTGTACCAAATTTTGATAATAGACAGCTTCTTCAAACTCTTGAGTTGTCTCGAACTCTCTAACTTCTAATTTTTTATTTTCAGAGCACTCTGTAGAAATATGCCCTTTAACTCCGCACGTCCAGCAATTATAATCTTTAAAACTCTCATTAGCCCTAGTATGAGCTCGTATGAAAGTTCTTTTTTTGGAGTCCTATTGGTATTTCCTTGGCTTGAAAATGAGCCCCGGCTTCGGCTTGGCCCCGTCCTTTGTCCCGATTTATAGTTTCTGGCCTTTTGTTTTGACCAGAACCTTCTTGGTTTCCATGGAAACATTTTCTTATTTCTACAAGCATAAGGATGGCTTCTTTCTTTCTTCCGCTTATGTCTCTGTAGATGACCACCCACCACTGTTGGAATGTCATTTTCGGCACAACATAGAGGAACTGATTTATTAATCTTAGTCTTTTGTAATTTTTGTGAAGTGCAACTTGGTGGCACCATCCGCTAACTTGGCTTTTAGGAATGACATCCTTCTAGTAACCGTATCCATATCAGTTGCTGGCTTGTATTCTTGGATCAACATCTCTCTCCAAGGACTTGGTATTTTGCAAAGAAAAGTTGCGCCTCATCTCCATCATTCACCTTGGATTTCCATCTGTACTCAGTGAATAGTTGGATATATTCGTCCACGTGACAAATATCTCGTAACTCGAGGCAATAGAGGGCTTGTCGACATTATTTTATAGTTTCTCCTCTTCCATTCCCTCGAAATATCTTGTGCAGATAAAATGGATTTTGAATAATTTGGCCATATTATCGACTATTCTTTTTAATGATTCACCAGATATAACCCCCATTTTTATATCTGCTCCGGTTAAATCCCATTAGATCTTTACAGATCCTTCAAGGCTCATCTCGAGGAGTAAAATGAACCCTTCCTTCTCTAAACCGAGAGTTCCAGCTGCAATTTGCATTGCAGATGCCCAATCGTCTATTAGTATCTCTCGATTCTTGAAATGTGGGATGTCCAGATTTAACATTAATCCATACGGATGTATAGGATCAAGTTGAGATTTCCCGTATGGCGTGTTGAGAATATTGTGCATTCGGGAACATTGCCTGGTACCGACTATGTCTATAGGATCTCCTTTTATGGTGAAATCCCCGACACGTGGCATTGGTGCTTCTAGTACTAGTTCGTGTGAAGCAGAACTTTCGCCTAGATTAAAACTTTTTGGTGGTGGTGTAGGAGCACTTCTCAGTACCAAGGTCAAAGAATCTCCTGAGTTTATTTTTAGATCCACAATACATAATCCTGTGAAGGATTTGAATCGAGCAAAATTGCTCCTCCAAAATTAAATCTAAATAAACAATACGTGTCTACGTTTTGAAAGCAAGTTCACCCGCAAGAGAACGGGGTTATTGTAGACTTGGCAAGTTAAACCAAGTCGAATTCGCAAGGAGTGAAAATATGGAGTCGACGATGTTTATTATATCACACTTCAAAAATTCTAAAACTAAACACGCGGACAAAAGGGATTTTGTTTGATTGTTTTAAGAAAACTAGAATTTAGAACTAATATTGCAAAGAGAGCGTCAATCTCTATGCAAGAACTTTAACTTACGTATTAAAAAATGAAATAGAAAACTATTTGAAAACTTAACAAGAAGATTAAACTAAAAGTTGTCATTCAAGCATATTATTGAACACCTAGAGAGCATTGATGAATTATGCTTTAATCAATAACAACTATCAATCTAAGAACTATACAAATGCAAGAAAGAAAGATGGATCGATCGAATTAATCAACAAAGGATTCAAAACAAACTAAATCGTTCCAACATCAAATATATCCAAACAAGAAAATATCCAACCAAAAGATCATTAACTACAAAACGTTAATAGAGTTTAAGAGAATACTAATTCGAAATGAATGAATGATTGTCTTCAAGGATGAATACTACTCTAACTCAAATGATTCCGGAGAGATTTACTTCTATGCTACGAACCCGGGAGTTTTTCAAAAACTTTGAGTTGCTGCGTTCTTCAAGGTGAATTGGTACGTAATCAGAACACGATCTCTAACTTGTATCACCCAATCTCTAACTTGTATGGAGTTTGTCGTGAGGGCTCTAATGTAGGGTTTCATTCCCAGGATTTATGTTTGTCCTCCAGCTGAAGAGAGATGTCTTATTTATCGATTCAGGCGAGGAGGGCATCGTGGTAAAATTGCTAGAAAACTATAACCGTCAATCGACCGTCGGGGAGCATCGATCGACAGTGTCTATTGCGTCGATGGGTGTCGATCGACGGGTGGATCGACCATGACAACAGATAGTTCGTCAGCCAAGTACGTCGAACGACAAGGCGTTAATGATTGCAATAGAGAGTTTGTTGATGGGATATCGATAAGGTGGTCGATCGACGCAGGCAACTCATAGGCGTTGATGCTGGCGTCGATCGACGGTTGCTTCCTGTGCTACTTTTTGGTCTTTCTCTTTAGATTCTCATAATGATTTAAAATCTTAATCCTCTTGAACTCCCAGTATCGTCAAGCATTTCTAGCTGGATGAGAAAACACAGAAGTCATCTGAAAAGGACTAATTAATGATCAAAAAATTAGAAAGTTAAGTAAGAAGCCGTAAAATGCAAAATTATGCAAAATAGCCTAATCTCAACCCGAGAAAGATAACAAACGACTCAAAACATGACTCGAAACATATAAAAACTCATAACAAATATTTACGAATCAACCACCCCACGCTTTATTAGTTTGTTCGTGCTCAAACAAACGAAAGAATCAAAACCACTTAAGTATGGAAGTAGTTAGATCAAAGAGTCATGTTGTGCATACAATATAGTTTTGCAAATATAAGCACTTTTGTCAAAAACTCATAAGCTAAGTGTTACCTTTTCGCCTTGAAATCAAAAGAATGTATCCTCACAAAAGGGAAATATATAATGGTGCACTCATTCAACAAAGGGTAAGTGTATACGCTCGGATCAACAAAAGCATGCATTCAACGACTCGTGATAATCAAAAACTCGTATATCGCATATGAGTGCACATTTGGTCAAGAATCGGATAAGGATTTTCTAGGCTTGTAATGTAGGCTCTTTGGTAAGGTATGTCATATATAAAGATATGTGGCTAACTTGCGAACAAACGCAATCAATAACTCACTCAATCAATAATTCTAAGCATAGAGCATAGTTTTAGCTCCTTATTCTTACCCAAAACAACTATGTATCACTATTCTTAGCCCCAAACCTGAATTAACTCGCTTGATCCTAAGGAACATAAGCGTTAGTTTCTTCTATACTTGTTTGCCTTTATAAATAGGCTTATTCTTATACTCTATATTCCATTATGAACTTAGGCATCCTTAATATTTTTTTAATATCCCACTAATTCTCGTCCTGCAATCATCATATCATGGTAGACCAAAGAAAAATAAACTCTCATCTCGCAATAAAATAAGAGCTACAACAATGTTCGTGGTTAACAAAGAGACGGAATAAAGGCTCGAGGGGGATCATTAGGAATTTATAGTGGTTTTTATTTATGAATATAGTCGGAATCGGGTTTTATATGTGCCTATCGTTATTTCTAAAACCAAATGCACACATATGCGATATACGAGTTTTTAATTTTCACGAGTCGTTGAATGCATGCTTTTGTTGATCCGAGCGTATACACTTACCCTTTGAAAAACTATAGACTTGAGCTTTCCGGGAAAAAGTTTGATACGTGAGTTGAAAAGTAGGGCCAATATTCCCACTTCCAAGTCTTTTGGAACGAGCTTCTAGTCATGCTTTTCCTAAATCTTTTGCTTGCACGTCCAGGCCATCTCATAAGAGTCGTTACGAATCTCCTCTAACTCGATCAACTCTAACTTGCGATATCCTCCCGCTTCGTCCAAACTCATGTTCAACGTGCGTACAACCCATCCCTCCTTGTGCTCTAACTCAACTGGAAGGTGGCAGGCTTTCCCATAAACTAGCCGAAATAGGCTCATGCCCAAAATCGTCTTGTGGGCCATTCGATATGCCCACAATGCATCAACCAACTTAGTTGCCCATTATTTTTGGTTCGGATTCACCGTCTTCTCCAAAATCACTTTTATTTGCCAGTTGCTCGTCTCTACCTGCTCAAACATTTGCGGATGGTAAGGAGTCACTACCTTGTGCCGTACTTCATACTTGTACATTAATCGGTCAAAGGCACGATTGCAGAAGTGGATGCCACCATTGCTTATTATCATCCTCGGCACTCCAAAACGACTGAAAATGTTCTCTTGGATGAATTTGAGCACGACATCAGAATTAGCTTTTCGGGTGGGAATCGCCTCCACCCACTTAGACACATAGTCGACCCCAACGAGTATGTACTCATACTCTCCGCTCTTTAGAAATGGGACAATGAAATCGATGCCCCACACATCAAAGATCTCGATCACCTGATTGGGCACCAACGACATCTCATCCTTCTTCTCTATCGTGCCCAATATTTAGAAGCTATCACATATCTTGCAATATTGATACGCGTCGGTGAAAAGCGAAGGCCAATAAAATCCAGATTAAAGGACCTTAAACGCCGTCTTTTAGCTCCCAAGATGGCCTCCATCGTCATGGCAAAACCTCAATATGTCCATCTTCTCTTCGTCCGGAACACACCTCCGATAAAGTCCATCCTTGCATCGCTTGTACAAGTACGGATCATCCCAAGAGAAGTTTGCATTAGAACAAAAACCGCTTCCTTTCTTAGGCAGAAAGGTGGTTAGGGATAATATTGCATGCAAGGTAATTCACAAAATTGGCATACCACGGATCATCAATGTTATCGATAGCGTTAGCATCCTCATAAGGAAAAATATCATCGACAAAGCTATGCTTGCTAGACTCACTATCTACCAACATGCGAGACAAATGGTCGGCTACCACATTTTTGCACCCTTTTCTATCCCTAGTCTCAACATCGAATTCTTGCAAAATAAGAATCCAACGAATCAACCTAGTCTTACTTTGGATTTTTGTAAATAAATGGCATAAAGCCGCATGATCGATATACACAATTTTTAGAACCCACAATATAAGAACAAAATTTATCTAATGAAAACACAACATCAAATAGTTCACGTTCAGTGGTGTTATAGTTGCGTTGGGCGGTATTCAATATGAAGCTAACATAATAGATGACCCTTATCAACTTATCAACACATTGCCCCAAGACAACCCCCACCGCGTCGTTCGACGAATCACACATAATCTCAAACTGGAGAGACCAATCAGGGGTAACAACAATGGGTGCCTGGATAAGTTTCTCTTTCAAAACATTAAAAGCGTTAAGACACTCATTGTCAAACTCAAAAAACACATCTTTACTTAACAGTTTACACAACGGGCGGCAAATTTTAGAAAAATCTTTTATAAAGTGTCGATAAAAGCCCGCGTGTCCCAGAAAACTTCTAATACCTTTGACATCCCTAGGGGGTGGAAGAGTTTCAATAACATCTATTTTAGCCTTATCGACTTCCAGTCTGTCACGCCCCATTTTCGAAAAATGTAAAATTGATTTTTCATAAACAAAACTTTCAAAAACAAGGGCATGAGTTTTCAATAAATCACAATCACAATAAAAATTGAGCGGAAGCGTGAATAAAACTTAAACATTTATTTAAAAATTTGAGATTTGCGTAATGAATCAAAATAGTAGTACTCGACTATTCAAGGCGTTTTAAATAGAAACACAAGTCTCAAACTTTATTTTGAATTTGACATAAAATTAAAGATACCAATCCAWAGAAAAYAAAATAAWATAGCATTGAAAATAAKATCTTCGCATCCACCGCCTTGTACCACATCCAACTCCTCAACCTMAAAAMTTTAATAAAAATGGGTGAGAGCTTTCAACTCGCTCAGTGGGGATTTGTTTGTCAYRATTAAACACGAATCATACAAACCATAAATGAATAGCTACAACACACTGTCAGTCGTTCATAGATGTTGGCCAACCATAGATTTAGCTCGAAAGCTACTGTTGTTTTAGCCCGAAAGCTACTGTTGTTTTTTGTCTATGTTATATGCGATTATATGAATTATTTATGTCTCAATGAAACATTCCATAGTAGCTTTCGAGCTA